>CAWVNZ010000622.1:0-160793 GCA_963930735.1 Dioctria linearis
CAACTGTCGCATATTTTAATTACGCCAGCGATTGACTTTTCTATAGTAAATTATTCAAAAAATAATTTTTTACTGTCGCAAATTTTAAATACCCCAGGGATTGCCTTTTCTATAGTAAATTTCTCACAAATTAATTTTTTTACTATCGCAAATTTTAATTACACCAGGGATTGCCTTTTCTATAGTAAATTATTCAAAAAATAATTTTCAACTGTCGCAAATTTTAATTGCGCCAGGGATTGCCTTTTCTATAGTAAATTTCTCACAAATTAAATTTTTACTGTCGCAAATTTTAAGTGCGCCAGGGATTGCCTTTTCTATAGTAAATTATTCAAAAAATAATTTTTTACTGTCGCAAATTTTAAATACGCCAGGGATTGCCTTTTCTATAGTAAATTATTCAAAAAATAATTTTTTACTGTCGCAAATTTTAAATACGCCAGGGATTGCCTTTTCTATAGTAAATTTTGCAAAAAAATAATTTTTTGCTGTCGCAAATTTTAAATATCTCAGGGATTGCCTTTTCTATAGTAAATTATTCAAAAAATAATTTTCAACTGTCGCAAATTTTAATTACGCCAAGGATTGCCTTTTCTATAGTAAATTATTCAAAAAATAATTTTATACTGTCGCAAATTTTAATTGCGCCAGGGATTGCCTATTCTACAGTAAATTATTCAAAAAATAATTTTATACTGTCGCAAATTTTAAATACGCCAGGGATTGCCTTTTCTATAGTAAATTATTCAAAAAATAATTTTCAACTGTCGCAAATTTTAATTACGCCAGCGATTGACTTTTCTATAGTAAATTATTCAAAAAATAATTTTATACTGTCGCAAATTTTAATTACGCCAGGGATTGCCTTTTCTATAGTAAATTATTCAAAAAATAATTTTTTACTGTCGCAAATTTTAAATATCCCAGGGATTGCCTTTTCTATAGTAAATTTTGCAAAAAATAATTTTCAACTGTCGCAAATTTTAATTACGCCAGGGATTGCCTTTTCTATAGTAAATTATTCAAAAAATAATTTTATACTGTCGCAAATTTTAATTGCGCCAGGGATTGCCTTTTCTATAGTAAATTATTCAAAAAATAATGTTTTACTGTCGCAAATTTCAAATCCGCCAGGGATTGCCTTTTCTATAGTAAATTATTCAAAAAATAATTTTTTACTGTCGCAAATTTTAAATATCCCAGGGGATTGCCTTTTCTATAGTAAATTATTCAAAAAATAATTTTCTACTGTCGCAAATTTTAATTACGCCAGGGATTGCCTTTTCTATAGTAAATTATTCAATAATAATTTTCTACTGTCGCAAATTTTAATTACGCCAGGGATTCCCTTTTCTATAGTAAATTATTCAAAAAATAATTTTTTACTGTCGCAAATTTTAATTACGCCAGGGATTGCCTTTTCTATAGTAAATTATTCAAAAAATAATTTTCAACTGTCGCAAATTTTAATTGCGCCAGGGATTGCCTTTTCTATAGTAAATTATTCAAAAAATAATTTTTTACTGTCGCAAATTTTAATTGCGCCAGGGATTGCCTTTTCTACAGTAAATTTTTCAAAATATTAATTTTTTACTGTCGCAAATTTTAATTACGCCAGGGATTGCCTTTTCTATAGTAAATTATTCAAAAAATAATTTTCTACTGTCGCAAAATTTAATTACGCCAGGGATTGCCTTTTCTATAGTAAATTATTCAAAAAATAATTTTTTACTGTCGCAAATTTTAAATACGCCAGGGATTGCCTTTTCTATAGTAAATTTTGCAAAAAAATAATTTTTTACTGTCGCAAATTTTAAATATCCCAGGGATTGCCTTTTCTATAGTAAATTTCTCACAAATTAATTTTTTTACTGTCGCAAATTTTAAATCCGCCAGGGATTGCCTTTTCTATAGTAAATTATTCAAAAATAATTTTCAACTGTCGCAAATTTTAATTACGCCAGGGATTGCCTTTTCTATAGTAAATTATTCAAAAAATAATTTTATACTGTCGCAAATTTTAATTACGCCAGAGATTGCCTTTTCTATAGTAAATTATTCAAAAAATAATTTTCAACTGTCACAAATTTTAATTGCGCCAGGGATTGCCTTTTCTATAGTAAATTTCTCACAAATTAATTTTTTACTGTCGCCAATTTTAAGTGCGCCAGGGATTGCCTTTTCTATAGTAAATTTTTCAAAAAATAATTTTTTACTGTCGCAAATTTTAAATACGCATGGATTGACTTTTCTATAGTAAATTTTGCAAAAAAATAATTTTTTACTGTCGCAAATTTTAAATATCCCAGGGATTGCCTTTTCTATAGTAAATTATTCAAAAAATAATTTTCAACTGTCGCAAATTTTAATTACGCCAGGGATTGCCTTTTCTATAGTAAATTATTCAAAAAATAATTTTTTACTGTCGCAAATTTAATTGCGCCAGGTATTGCCTTTTCTACAGTAAATTATTCAAAAAATAATTTTATACTGTCGCAAATTTTAATTACGCCAGGGATTGCCTTTTCTATAGTAAATTATTCAAAAAATAATTTTCAACTGTCGCAAATTTTAATTGCGCCAGGGACTGCCTTTTCTATAGTAAATTTCTCACAAATTAATTTTTTACTGTCGCAAATTTTAAGTGCGCCAGGGATTGCCTTTTCTATAGTAAATTATTCAAAAAATAATTTTTTATTGTCGCAAATTTTAAATACGCCAGGGATTGCCTTTTCTATAGTAAATTATTAAAAAAATAATTTTATACTGTCGCAAATTTTAAATATCCCAGGGATTGCCTTTTCTATAGTAAATTATTCAAAAAAATAATTTTCAACTGTCGCAAATTTTAATTACGCCAGGGATTGCCTTTTCTATAGTAAATTATTCAAAAAATAATTTTTTACTGTCGCAAATTTTAATTGCGCCAGGTATTGCCTTTTCTACAGTAAATTATTCAACAAAAAATAATTTTTATACTGTCGCAAATTTTAATTACGCCAGAGATTGCCTTTTTCTATAGTAAATTTTGCAAAAAAATAATTTTTTTACTGTCGCAAATTTTAAATATCCCAGGGATTGCCCTTTCTATAGCAAATTATTCAAAAAATAATTTTCAACTGTCGCAAATTTTAATTACGGCAGGGATTGCCTTTTCTATAGTAAATTATTCAAAAAATAATTTTCAACTGTCGCAAATTTTAATTACGCCAGGGATTGCCTTTTCTATAGTAAATTATTAAAAAAATAATTTTATACTGTCGCAAATTTTAAATACGCCGGGGATTGCCCTTTTCTATAGTAAATTATTCAAAAAATAATTTTCAACTGTCGCAAATTTTAATTACGCAGGGATTGCCTTTTCTATACTAAATTATTCAAAAAATAATTTTCAACAGTCGCAAATTTTAATTGCGCCAGGGATTGCCTCTTCTACAGTAAATTTCTCACAAATTAATTTTTTACTGTCGCAAATTTTAAGTGCGCCAGGGATTGCCTTTTCTATAGTAAATTATTCAAAAAATAATTTTTTACTGTCGCAAATTTTAAATACGCCAGGGATTGCCTTTTCTATAGTAAATTTTGCAAAAAAATAATTTTTTACTGTCGCAAATTTTAAATATCCCAGGGATTGCCTTTTCTATAGTAAATTTCTCACAAATTAATTTTTTTTGTCGCAAATTTTAAATCCGCCAGGGATTGCCTTTTCTATAGTAAATTATTCAAAAATTATTTTCAACTGTCGCAAATTTTAATTACGCCAGGTATTGCCTTTTCTATAGTAAATTATTCAAAAAATAATTTTATACTGTCGCAAATTTTAATTACGCCAGGGATTGCCTTTTCTATAGTAAATTATTCAAAAAATAATTTTCAACTGTCGCAAATTTTAATTGCGCCAGGGATTGCCTTTTCTATAGTAACTTTCTCACAAATTAATTTTTTACTGTCGCAAATTTTAAGTGCGCCAGGGATTGCCTTTTCTATCGTAAATTATTCAAAAAATAATTTTTTACTGTCGCAAATTTTAAATACGCCAGGGATTGCCTTTTCTATAGTAAATTTTGCAGAAAAATAATTTTTTACTGTCGGAAATTTTAAATATCCCAGGGATTGCCTTTTCTATAGTAAATTATTCAAAAAAATAATTTTCAACTGTCGCAAATTTTAATTACGCCAGGGATTGCCTTTTCTATAGTAAATTATTCAAAAAATAATTTTTTACTGTCGCAAATTTTAATTGCGCCAGGGATTGCCTTTTCTACAGTAAATTATTCAAAAAATAATTTTATACTGTCGCAAATTTAAATACGCCAGGGATTGCCTTTTCTATAGTAAATTATTCAAAAAATAATTTTCAACTGTCGCAAATTTTAATTTCGCCAGGGATTGCCTTTCCTATAGTAAATTATTCAAAAAATAATTTTATACTGTCGCAAATTTTAATTACGCCAGGGATGGCCTTTCTATAGTAAATTAATCAAAAAAAAATTTTTTACTGACGCAAATTTTAAATATCCTAGGGATTACCTTTTCTATAGCAAATTTTGCAAAAAATAATTTTCAACTGTCGCAAATTTTAATTACGCCAGGGATTGCCTTTTCTATAGTAAATTATTCAAAAAATAATTTTATACTGTCGCAAATTTTAAATACGCCAGGGATTGCCTTTTTTATAGTAAATTATTCAAAAAATAATTTTCAACTGTCGCAAATTTTAATTACGCCAGGGATTGCCTTTTCTATAGTAAATTATTCAAAAAATAATTTTCAACTGTCGCAAATTTTAATTGCGCCAGGGATTGCCTTTTCTATAGTAAATTATTCAAAAAATAATTTTTTACTGTCGCAAATTTTAATTACGCCAGGGATTGCCTTTTCTATAGTAAATTATTCAAAAAATAATTTTCAACTGTCGCAAATTTTAATTACGCCAGGGATTGCCTTTTCTATAGTAAATTATTCAAAAAATAATTTTCAACTGTCGCAAATTTGAATTGCGCCAGGGATTGCCTTTTCTACAGTAAATTATTCAAAAAATAATTTTTTACTGTCGCAAATTTTAATTGCGCCAGGGATTGCCTTTTCTATAGTAAATTATTCAAAAAATAATTTTTTACTGTCGCAAATTTTAAATATCCCAGGGATTGCCTTTTCTATAGTAAATTATTCAAAAAATTAATTTCTACTGTCGCAAATTTTAATTACGCCAGGGATTGCCTTTTCTATAGTAAATTATTCAAAAAATAATTTTTTACTGTCGCAAATTTTAATTACGCCAGGGATTGCCTTTTCTATAGTAAATTATTCAAAAAATAATTTTTTACTGTCGCAAATTTTAAATACGCCAGGGATTGCCTTTTCTATAGTAAATTATTCAAAAAAAAATTTTCAACTGTCGCAAATTTTAATTGCGCCAGGGATTGCCTTTTCTATAGTAAATTATTCAAAAAATAATTTTTTACTGTCGCAAATTTCAAATCCGCCAGGGATTGCCTTTTCTATAGTAAATTATTCAAAAAATAACTTTCTACTCTCGCAAATTTTAATTACGCCAGGCATTGCCTTTTCTATAGTAAACTTTTCAAAAAATAATTTTCTACTGTCGCAAATTTTAATTACGCCAGGGATTGCCTTTTCTATAGTAAATTATTCAAAAAATAATTTTCTACTGTTGCAAATTTTAATTACGCCAGGGATTGCCTTTTCTATAGTAAGCTTTTCAAAAAATAATTTTCTACTGTCGCAAATTTTAATTACGCCAGGGATTGCCTTTTCTATAGTAAATTATTCAAAAAATAATTTTCTACTGTCGCAAATTTTAATTACGCCAGGGATTGCCTTTTCTATAGTAAATTATTCAAAAAATAATTTTCTACTGTCGCAAATTTTAATTACGCCAGGGATTGCCTTTTCTATAGTAAATTATTCAAAAAATAATTTTCCACTGTCGCAAATTTTAATTACGCCAGGGATTGATTGCCTTTTCTATAGTAAATTATTCAACAAATAATTTTCAACTGTCGCAAATTTTAATTACGCCAGGGATTGCCTTTTCTATAGTAAATTATTCAAAAAATAATTTTTTACTGTCGCTAATTTTAAGTGCGCCAGGGATTGCCTTTTCTATAGTAAATTATTCAAAAAATAATTTTCAACTGTCGCAAATTTTAATTGTGCCAGGGATTGCCTTTTCTATAGTAAATTATTCAAAAAATAATTTTTTACTGACGCAAATTTCAAATCCGCCAGGGATTGCCTTTGCTATAGTAAATTATTCAAAAAATAACTTTCTACTCTCGCAAATTTTAATTACGCCAGGCATTGCCTTTTCTATAGTAAACTTTTCAAAAAATAATTTTCTACTGTCGCAAATTTTAATTACGCCAGGGATTGCCTTTTCTATTGTAAATTATTCAAAAAATAATTTTCTACTGTCGCAAATTTTAATTACGCCAGGGATTGCCTTTTCTATAGTAAATTATTCAAAAAATAATTATCCACTGTCGCAAATTTTAATTACGCCAGGGATTGATTGCCTTTTCTATAGTACATTATTCAACAAATAATTTTCAACTGTCGCAAATTTTAATTACGCCAGGGATTGCCTTTTCTATAGTAAATTATTCAATAAATAATTTTTTACTGTCGCAAATTTTAAGTGCGCCAGGGATTGCCTTTTCTATAGTAAATTATTCAAAAAATAATTTTCAACTGTCGCAAATTTTAATTGTGCCAGGGATTGCCTTTTCTATAGTAAATTATTCAAAAAATAATTTTTTACTGACGCAAATTTCAAATCCGCCAGGGATTGCCTTTTCTATAGTAAATTATTCAAAAAATAACTTTCTACTCTCGCAAATTTTAATTACGCCAGGCATTGCCTTTTCTATAGTAAACTTTTCAAAAAATAATTTTCTACTGTCGCAAATTTTAATTACGCCAGGGATTGCCTTTTCTATAGTAAATTATTCAAAAAATAATTTTCTACTGTCGCAAATTTTAATTACGCCAGGGATTGCCTTTTCTATAGTAAATTATTCAAAAAATAATTTTCTACTGTCGCAAATTTTAATTACGCCAGGGATTGCCTTTTCTATAGTAAATTATTCAAAAAATAATTTTCAACTGTCGCAAATTTTAATTACGCCAGGGATTGCCTTTTCTATAGTAAATTATTCAAAAAATAATTTTATACTGTCGCAAATTTTAATTACGCCAGGGATTGCCTTTCTATAGTAAATTAATCAAAAAATAATTTTTTACTGACGCAAATTTTAAATATCCCAGGGATTACCTTTTCTATAGTAAATTTTGCAAAAAATAATTTTCAACTGTCGCAAATTTTAATTACGCCAGGGATTGCCTTTTCTATAGTAAATTATTCAAAAAATAATTTTATACTGTCGCAAATTTTAAATACACCAGGGATTGCCTTTTCTATAGTAAATTATTCAAAACATAATTTTCAACTGTCGCAAATTTTAATTACGCCAGGGATTGCCTTTTCTATAGTAAATTATTCAAAAAATAATTTTCAACTGTCGCAAATTTTAATTGCGCCAGGGATTGCCTTTTCTATAGTAAATTATTCAAAAAATAATTTTTTACTGTCGCAAATTTTAATTACGCCAGGGATTGCCTTTTCTATAGTAAATTATTCAAAAAATAATTTTCAACTGTCGCAAATTTTAATTACGCCAGGGATTGCCTTTTCTATAGTAAATTATTCAAAAAATAATTTTCAACTGTCGCAAATTTTAATTGCGCCAGGGATTGCCTTTTCTACAGTAAATTATTCAAAAAATAATTTTTTACTGTCGCAAATTTTAATTGCGCCAGGGATTGCCTTTTCTATAGTAAATTATTCAAAAAATAATTTTTTACTGTCGCAAATTTTAAATATCCCAGGGATTGCCTCTTCTATAGTAAATTATTCAAAAAATTATTTTCTACTGTCGCAAATTTTAATTACGCCAGGGATTGCCTTTTCTATAGTAAATTATTCAAAAAATAATTTTTTACTGTCGCAAATTTTAATTACGCCAGGGATTGCCTTTTCTATAGTAAATTATTCAAAAAATAATTTTTTACTGTCGCAAATTTTAAATACGCCAGGGATTGCCTTTTCTATAGTAAATTATTCAAAAAATAATTTTCAACTGTCGCAAATTTTAATTGCGCCAGGGATTGCCTTTTCTATAGTAAATTATTCAAAAAATAATTTTTTACTGTCGCAAATTTCAAATCCGCCAGGGATTGCCTTTTCTGTAGTAAATTATTCAAAAAATAACTTTCTACTCTCGCAAATTTTAATTACGCCAGGCATTGCCTTTTCTATAGTAAACTTTTCAAAAAATAATTTTCTACTGTCGCAAATTTTAATTACGCCAGGGATTGCCTTTTCTATAGTAAATTATTCAAAAAATAATTTTCTACTGTCGCAAATTTTAATTACGCCAGGGATTGCCTTTTCTATAGTAAACTTTTCAAAAAATAATTTTCTACTGTCGCAAATTTTAATTACGCCAGGGATTGCCTTTTCTATAGTAAATTATTCAAAAAATAATTTTCTACTGTCGCAAATTTTAATTACGCCAGGGATTGATTGCCTTTTCTATAGTAAATTATTCAAAAAATAATTTTTTACTGTCGCAAATTTTAATTACGCCAGGGATTGCCTTTTCTATAGTAAATTATTCAAAAAATAATTTTTTACTGTCGCAAATTTTAAGTGCGCCAGGGATTGCCTTTTCTATAGTAAATTATTTAAAAAATAATTTTCAACTGTCGCAAATTTTAATTGCGCCAGGGATTGCCTTTTCTAGAGTAAAATATTCAAAAAATAATTTTTTACTGTCGCAAATTTTAATTACGCCAGGGATTGCCTTTTCTATAGTAAATTATTCAAAAAATAATTTTCAACTGTCGCAAATTTCAAATCCGCCAGGGATTGCCTTTTCTATAGTAAATTACTCAAAAAATAATTTTTTACTGTCGCAAATTTTAATTGCGCCAGGGATTGCCTTTTCTATAGTAAATTATTCAAAAAATAATTTTCTACTGTCGCAAATTTTAATTACGCCAGGGATTGCCTTTTCTATAGTAAATTATTCAAAAAATAATTTTATACTGTCGCAAATTTTAATTGCGAAAGGGATTGCCTTTTATATAGTAAATTATTCAAAAAATAATTTTCAACTGTCGCAAATTTTAATTACGCCAAGGATTGCCTTTTCTATAGTAAATTATCCAGAAAATAATTTTCAACTGTCGCAAATTTTAATTACGCCAGGGATTGCCTTTTCTATAGTAAATTATTCAAAAAATAATTTTTTACTGTCGCAAATTTTAAATACGCCAGGGATTGCCTTTTCTATAGTAAATTATTCAAAAAATAATTTTCAATTGTCGCAAATTTTAATTGCGCCAGGGATTGCCTTTTCTATAGTAAATTATTCAAAAAATAATTTTTTACTGTCGCAAATTTTAAGTGCGCCAGGGATTGCCTTTTCTATAGTAAATTATTCAAAAAATAATTTTCAACTGTCGCAAATTTTAATTGCGCCAGGGATTGCCTTTTCTATAGTAAATTATTCAAAAAATAATTTTATACTGTCGCAAATTTTAATTACGCCAGGGATTGCCTTTTCTATAGTAAATTATTCAAAAAATAATTTTTTACTGTCGCAAATTTTAAATATCCCAGGGATTGCCTTTTCTATAGTAAATTATTCAAAAAATAATTTTTTACTGTCGCAAATTTCAAATCCGCCAGGGATTGCCTTTTCTATAGTAAATTATTCAAAAAATAATTTTATACTGTCGCAAATTTTAATTACGCCAGGGATTGCCTTTTCTATAGTAAATTATTCAAAAAATAATTTTCAACTGTCGCAAATTTCAATTACGCCAGGGATTGCCTTTTCTATAGTAAATTATTCAAAAAATAATTTTTTACTGTCGCAAATTTTAATTAAGCCAGGGATTGCCTTTTCTATAGTAAATTATTCAAAAAATAATTTTCAACTGTCTCAAATTTCAAATCCGCCAGGGATTGCCTTTTCTATAGTAAATTACTCAAAAAATAACTTTTTACTGTCGCAAATTTTAATTGCGCCAGGGATTGCCTTTTCTATAGTAAATTATTCAAAAAATAATTTTCTACTGTCGCAAATTTTAATTACGCCAGGGATTGCCTTTTCTATAGTAAATTATTCAAAAAATAATTTTATACTGTCGCAAATTTTAATTGCGAAAGGGATTGCCTTTTCTATAGTAAATTATTCAAAAAATAATTTTCAACTGTCGCAAATTTTAATTACGCCAAGGATTGCCTTTTCTATAGTAAATTATTCAGAAAATAATTTTCAACTATCGCAAATTTTAATTACGCCAGGGATTGCCTTTTCTATAGTAAATTATTCAAAAAATAATTTTTTACTGTCGCAAATTTTAAATACGCCAGGGATTGCCATTTCTATAGTAAATTATTCAAAAAATAATTTTCAATTGTCGCAAATTTTAATTGCGCCAGGGATTGCCTTTTCTATAGTAAATTATTCAAAAAATAATTTTTTACTGTCGCAAATTTTAAGTGCGCCAGGGATTGCCTTTTCTATAGTAAATTATTCAAAAAATAATTTTCAACTGTCGCAAATTTTAATTGCGCCGGGGATTGCCTTTTCTACAGTAAATTATTCAAAAAATAAATTTATACTGTCGCAAATTTTAAATACGCCAGGGACTGCCTTTTCTATATTAAATTATTCAAAAAATAATTTTCAACTCTCGCAAATTTTAATTACGCCAGGGATTGCCTTTTCTATAGTAAATTATTCAAAAAATAATTTTATACTGTCGCAAATTTTAATTACGCCAGGGATTGCCTTTTCTATAGTAAATTATTCAAAAAATAATTTTTTACTGTCGCAAATTTTAAATATCCCAGGGATTGCCTTTTCTATAGTAAATTATTCAAAAAATAATTTTTTACTGTCGCAAATTTCAAATCCGCCAGGGATTGCCTTTTCTATAGTAAATTATTCAAAAAATAATTTTATACTGTCGCAAATTTTAATTTCGCCAGGGATTGCCTTTTCTATAGTAAATTATTCAAAAAATAATTTTCAACTGTCGCAAATTTTAATTACGCCAGGGATTGCCTTTTCTATAGTAAATTATTCAAAAAATAATTTTTTACTGTCGCAAATTTTAATTAAGCCAGGGATTGCCTTTTCTATAGTAAATTATTCAAAAAATAATTTTCAACTGTCGCAAATTTCAAATCCGCCAGGGATTGCCTTTTCTATAGTAAATTATTCAAAAAATAATTTTTTACTATCGCAAGTTTTAATTGCGCCAGGGATTGCCTTTTCTACCGTAAATTTTTCAAAATATTAATTTTTTATTGTCGCAAATTTTAATTGCGCCAGGGATTGCCTTTTCTATAGTAAATTATTCAAAAAATAATTTTCTACTGTCGCAAATTTTAATTACGCCAGGGATTGCCTTTTCTATAGTAAATTATTCGAAAAATAATTTTATACTGTCGCAAATTTTAATTGCGCCAGGGATTGCCTTTTCTATAGTAAATTATTCAAAAAATAATTTTCAACTGTCGTAAATTTTAATTACGCCAGGGATTGCCTTTTCTATAGTAAATTATTCAAAAAATAATTTTCAACTGTCGCAAATTTTAATTACGCCAGGGATTGCCTTTTCTATAGTAAATTATACAAAAAATAATTTTTTACTGTCGCAAATTTTAAATACGCCAGGGATTGCCTTTTCTATAGTAAATTATTCAAAAAATAATTTTCAACTGTCGCAAATTTTAATTGCGCCAGGGATTGCCTTTTCTATAGTAAATTATTCAAAAAATAATTTTTTACTGTCGCAAATTTTAAGTGCGCCAGGGATTGCCTTTTCTATAGTAAATTATTCAAAAAATAATTTTCAACTGTCGCAAATTTTAATTGCGCCAGGGATTGCCTTTTCTACAGTAAATTATTCAAAAAATAATTTTATACTGTCGCAAATTTTAAATACGCCAGGGATTGCCTTTTCTATATTCAATTATTCAAAAAATAATTTTCAACTCTCGCAAATTTTAATTACGCCAGGGATTGCCTTTTCTATAGTAAATTATTCAAAAAATAATTTTATACTGTCGCAAATTTTAATTACGCCAGGGATTGGCTTTTCTATAGTAAATTATTCAAAAAATAATTTTTTACTGTCGCAAATTTTAAATATCCCAGGGATTGCCTTTTCTATAGTAAATTATTCAAAAAATAATTTTATACTGTCGCAAATTTTAATTACGCCAGGGATTGCCTTTTCTATAGTAAATTATTCAAAAAATAATTTTCAACTGTCGCAAATTTTAATTACGCCAGGGATTGCCTTTTCTATAGTAAATTATTCAAAAAATAATTTTTTACTGTCGCAAATTTTAAGTGGGCCAGGGATTGCCTTTTCTATAGTAAATTATTCAAAAAATAATTTTCTACTGTCGCAAATTTTAATTACGCCAGGGATTGCCTTTTCTATAGTAAATTATTCAAAAAATAATTTTCTACTGTCGCAAATTTTAATTACGCCAGGGATTGCCTTTTCTATAGTAAATTATTCAAAAAATAATTTTCAACTGTCGCAAATTTTAATTACGCCAGGGATTGCCTTTTCTATAGTAAATTATTCAAAAAATAATTTTCTACTGTCGCAAATTTTAATTACGCCAGGGATTGCCCTTTCTATAGTAAATTATTCAAAAAATAATTTTCTACTGTCGCAAATTTTAATTACGCCAGGGATTGCCTTTTCTATAGTAAATTATTCAAAAAATAATTTTCAACTGTCGCAAATTTTAATTACGCCAGGGATGGCCTTTTCTATAGTAAATTATTCAAAAAATAATTTTCAACTGTCGCAAATTTTAATTACGCCAGGGATTGCCTTTTCTATAGTAATTATTCAAAAAATAATTTTTTACTGTCGCAAATTTTAATTGCGCCAGGTATTGCCTTTTCTACAGTAAATTATTCAAAAAATAATTTTATACTGTCGCAAATTTTAAATACGCCAGGGATTGCCTTTTCTATAGTAAATTATTCAAAAAATAATTTTCAACTGTCGCAAATTTTAATTACGCCAGGGATTGCCTTTTCTATAGTAAATTATTCAAAAAATAATTTTATACTGTCGCAAATTTTAATTACGCCAGGGATTGCCTTTTCTATAGTAAATTATTCAAAAAATAATTTTTTACTCTCGCAAATTTTAAATATCCCAGGGATTGCCTTTTCTATAGTAAATTATTCAAAAAATAATTTTCAACTGTCGCAAAATTTAATTACGCCAGGGATTGCCTTTTCTATAGTAAATTATTCAAAAAAATAATTTTTTACTGTCGCAAATTTTAATTGCGCCAGGGATTGCATTTTCTACAGTAAATTTTTCAAAATATTAATTTTTTACTGTCGCAAATTTTAAATACGCCAGGGATTGCCTTTTCTATAGTAGATTATTCAAAAAATAATTTTTTACTGTCGCAAATTTGAAATACGCCAGGGATTGCCTTTTCTATAGTAAATTATTCAAAAAATAATTTTCTACTGTCGCAAATTTTAATTACGCCAGGGATTGCCTTTTCTATAGTAAATTATTCAAAAAATAATTTTCTAATGTCGCAAATTTTAATTACGCCAGAGATTGCCTTTTCTATAGTAAATTATTCAAAAAATAATTTTTTACTGTCGCAAATTTTAAATACGCCAGGGATTGCCTTTTCTATAGTAAATTTTGCAAAAAAATAATTTTTTACTGTCGCAAATTTTAAATATCCCAGGGATTGCCTTTTCTATAGTAAATTTCTCACAAATTAATTTTTTACTGTCGCAAATTTTAAATCTGCCAGGGATTGCCTTTTCTATAGTAAATTATTCAAAAAATAATTTTCAACTGTCGCAAGTTTTAATTACGCCAGGGATTGCCTTTTCTTTAGTAAATTATTCAAAAAATAATTTTATACTGTCGCAAATTTTAATTACGCCAGGGATTGCCTTTTCTATAGTAAATTATTCAAAAAATAATTTTCAACTGTCGTAAATTTTAATTGCGCCAGGGATTGCCTTTTCTATAGTAAATTTCTCACAAATTAATTTTTTACTGTCGCAAATTTTAAGTGCGCCAGGGATTGCCTTTTCTATAGTAAATTATTCAAAAAATAATTTTTTACTGTCGCAAATTTTAAATACGCCAGGGATTGCCTTTTCTATAGTAAATTTTGCAAAAAAATAATTTTTTACTGTCGCAAATTTTAAATATCCCAGGGATTGCCTTTTCTATAGTAAATTATTCAAAAAATAATTTTCAACTGTCGCAAATTTTAATTACGCCAGGGATTGCCTTTTCTATAGTAAATTATTCAAAAATAATTTTTTACTGTCGCAAATTTTAATTGCGCCAGGGATTGCCTTTTCTACAGTAAATTATTCAAAAAATAATTTTATACTGTCGCAAATTTTAAATACGCCAGGGATTGCCCCTTCTATAGTAAATTATTCAAAAAATAATTTTCAACTGTCGCAAATTTTAATTACGCCAGGGATTGCCTTTTCTATAGTAAATTATTCAAAAAATAATTTTTTACTGTCGCAAATTTTAAATATCCCAGGGATTGCCTTTTCTATAGTAAATTATTCAAAAAATAATTTTCAACTGTCGCAAATTTTAATTACGCCAGGGATTGCCTTTTCTATAGTAAATTATTCAAAAAATAATTTCTATAGTAATAATATAATAATTTCTATAGTAAATTATTCAAAAAATAATTTTCAACTGTCGCAAATTTTAATTACGCCAGGGATTGCCTTTTCTATAGTAAATTATTCAAAAAATAATTTTCAACTGTCGAAAATTTTAATTGCGCCAGGGATTGCCTTTTCTACAGTAAATTTCTCACAAATTAATTTTTTACTGTCGCAAATTTTAAGTGCGCCAGGGATTGCCTTTTCTATAGTAAATTATTCAAAAAATAATTTTTTACTGTCGCAAATTTTAAATACGCCAGGGATTGCCTTTTCTATAGTAAATTTTGCAAAAAAATAATTTTTTACTGTCGCAAATTTTAAATATCCCAGGGATTGCCTTTTCTATAGTAAATTTCTCACAAATGAATTTTTTACTTTCGCAAATTTTAAATCCGCCAGGGATTGCCTTTTCTATAGTAAATTATTCAAAAAATAATTTTCAACTGTCGCAAATTTTTATTACGCCAGGGATTGCCTTTTCTATAGTAAATTATTCAAAAAATAATTTTATACTGTCGCAAATTTTAATTACGCCAGGGATTGCCTTTTCTATAGTAAATTTCTCAAAAATTAATTTTTTACTGTCGCAAATTTTAAGTGCGCCAGGGATTGCCTTTTCTATAGTAAATTATTCAAAAAATAATTTTTTACTGTCGCAAATTTTAAATGCGCCAGGGATTGCCTTTTCTATAGTAAATTTTGCAAAAAAATAATTTTTTACTGTCGCAAATTTTAAATATCCCAGGGATTGCCTTTTCTATAGTAAATTATTCAAAAAATAATTTTCAACTGTCGCAAATTTTAATTACGCCAGGAATTGCCTTTTCTATAGTAAATTATTCAAAAAATAATTTTTTACTGTCCCAAATTTTAATTGCGCCAGGGATTGCCTTTTCTACAGTAAATTATTCAAAAAATAATTTTATACTGTCGCAAATTTTAAATACGCCAGGGATTGCCTTTTCTATAGTAAATTATTCAAAAAATAATTTTCAACTGTCGCAAATTTTAATTACGCCAGGGATTGCCTTTTCTATAGTAAATTATTCAAAAAATAATTTTATACTGTCGCAAATTTTAATTACGCCAGGGATTGCCTTTCTATAGTAAATTAATCAAAAAATAATTTTTTACTGACGCAAATTTTAAATATCCCAGGAATTGCCTTTTCTATAGTAAATTTTGCAAAAAATAATTTTCAACTGTCGCAAATTTTAATTACGCCAGGGATTGCCTTTTCTATAGTAAATTATTCAAAAAATAATTTTATACTGTCGCAAATTTTAAATACGCCAGGGATTGCCTTTTCTATAGTAAATTATTCAAAAAATAATTTTCAACTGTCGCAAATTTTAATTACGCCAGGGATTGCCTTTTCTATAGTAAATTATTCAAAAAATAATTTTCAACTGTCGCAAATTTTAATTGCGCCAGGGGTTGCCTTTTCTATAGTAAATTATTCAAAAAATAATTTTTTACTGTCGCAAATTTTAATTACGCCAGGGATTGCCTTTTCTATAGTAAATTATTCAAAAAATAATTTTCAACTGTCGCAAATTTTAATTACGCCAGGGATTGCCTTTTCAATAGTAAATTATTCAAAAAATAATTTTCAACTGTCGCAAATTTTAATTGCGCCAGGGATTGCCTTTTCTACAGTAAATTATTCAAAAAATAATTTTTTACTGTCGCAAATTTTAATTGCGCCAGGGATTGCCTTTTCTATAGTAAATTATTCAAAAAATAATTTTCAACTGTCGCAAATTTCCAATCCGCCAGGGATTGCCTTTTCTATAGTAAATTATTCAAAAAATAATTTTTTACTATCGCAAGTTTTAATTGCGCCAGGGATTGCCTTTTCTACAGTAAATTTTTCAAAATATTAATTTTTTACTGTCGCAAATTTTAATTGCGCCAGGGATTGCCTTTTCTATAGTAAATTATTCAAAAAATAATTTTCTACTGTCGCAAATTTTAATTACGCCAGGGATTGCCTTTTCTATAGTAAATTATTCAAAAAATAATTTTATACTGTCGCAAATTTTAATTGCGCCAGGGATTGCCTTTTCTATAGTAAATTATTCAAAAAATAATTTTCAACTGTCGCAAAT
This sequence comes from Dioctria linearis, assembly GCA_963930735.1. Taxonomy (NCBI): domain Eukaryota; kingdom Metazoa; phylum Arthropoda; class Insecta; order Diptera; family Asilidae; genus Dioctria; species Dioctria linearis. The sequence goes on from CAWVNZ010000622.1 coordinate 16,928, forward strand.
TTTAATTACGCCAGGGATTGCCTTTTCTATAGTAAATTATTCAAAAAATAATTTTCAATTGTCGCAAATTTTAATTACGCCAGGGATTGCCATTTCTATATAGTAAATTATTCAAAAAATAATTTTTTACTGTCGCAAATATTAAATACGCCAGGGATTGCCTTTTCTATAGTAAATTATTCAAAAAATAATTTTCAACTCTCGCAAATTTTAATTACGCCAGGGATTGCCTTTTTTATAGTAAATTATTCAAAAAATAATTTTATACTGTCGCAAATTTTAATTACGCCAGGGATTGCCTTTTCTTTAGTAAATTATTCAAAAAATAATTTTTTACTGTCGCAAATTTTAAATATCCCAGGGATTGCCTTTTCTATAGTAAATTATTCAAAAAATAATTTTTTACTGTCGCAAATTTCAAATCCGCCAGGGATTGCCTTTTCTATAGTAAATTATTCAAAAAATAATTTTATACTGTCGCAAATTTTAATTACGCCAGGGATTGCCTTTTCTATAGTAAATTATTCAAAAAATAATTTTCAACTGTCGCAAATTTTAATTACGCCAGGGATTGCCTTTTCTATAGTCAATTATTCAAAAAATAATTCTTTACTGTCGCAAATTTTAAGTGCGCCAGGGATTGCCTTTTCTATAGTAAATTATTCAAAAAATAATTTTCTACTGTCGCAAATTTTAATTACGCCAGGGATTGCCTTTTCTATAGTAAATTATTCAAAAAATTATTTTCTACTGTCGCAAATTTTATTTACGCCAGGGATTGCCTTTTCTATAGTAAATTATTCAAAAAATAATTTTCAACTGTCGCAAATTTTAATTACGCCAGGGATTGCCTTTTCTATAGTAAATTATTCAAAAAATAATTTTCTACTGTCGCAAATTTTAATTACGCCAGGGATTGCCTTTTCTATAGTAAATTATTCAAAAAATAATTTTCTACTGTCGCAAATTTTAATTACGCCAGGGATTGCCTTTTCTATAGTAAATTATTCAAAAAATAATTTTCAACTGTCGCAAATTTTAATTACGCCAGGGATTGCCTTTTCTATAGTAAATTATTCAAAAAATAATTTTCAACTGTCGCAAATTTTAATTACGCCAGGGATTGCCTTTTCTATAGTAAATTATTCAAAAAATAATTTTTTACTGTCGCAAATTTTAAGTGCGACAGGGATTGCCTTTTCTATAGTAAATTATTCAAAAAATAATTTTCAACTGTCGCAAATTTTAATTGCGCCAGGGATTGCCTTTTCTATAGTAAATTATTCAAAAAATAATTTTTTACTGTCGCAAATTTCAAATCCGCCAGGGATTGCCTTTTCTATAGTAAATTATTCAAAAAATAATTTTTTACTGTCGCAAATTTCAAATCCGCCAGGGATTGCCTTTTCTATAGTAAATTATTCAAAAAATAATTTTCTACTGTCGCAAATTTTAATTGCGCCAGGGATTGCCTTTTCTATATTAAATTATTCAAAAAATAATTTTCAACTGTCGCAAATTTTAAATACGCCAGGGATTGCCTTTTCTATAGTAAATTATTCAAAAAATATTTTTTTACTGTCGCAAATTTTAAATACGCCAGGGATTGCCTTTTCTATAGTAAATTATTCAAAAAATAATTTTATACTGTCGCAAATTTTAATTGCGCCAGGGATTGCCTTTTCTATAGTAAATTATTCAAAAAATAATTTTTTACTGTCGCAAATTTTAATTACGCCAGGGATTGCCTTTTCTATAATAAATTATTCAAAAAATAATTTTTTTACTGTCGCAAATTTTAAATATCCCAGGGATTGCCCTTTCTATAGTAAATTATTCAAAAAATAATTTTTTACTGTCGCAAATTTCAAATCCGCCAGGGATTGCCTTTTCTATAGTAAATTATTCAAAAAATAATTTTTTACTGTCGCAAATTTTAAATACGCCAGGGATTGCCTTTTCTATAGTAAATTATTCAAAAAATAATTTTTTACTGTCGCAAATTTTAATTACGCCAGGGATTGCCTTTTCTATAGTAAATTATTCAAAAAATAATTTTTTACTGTCGCAAATTTTAAATACGCCAGGGATTGCCTTTTCTATAGTAAATTATTCAAAAAATAATTTTATAATGTCGCAAATTTTAATTGCGCCAGGGATTGCCTTTTCTATAGTAAATCATTCAAAAAATAATTTTCTACTGTCGCAAATTTTAATTACGCCAGGGATTGCCTTTTCTATAGTAAATTATTCAAAAAATAATTTTTTACTGTCGCAAATTTTAATTACGCCAGGGATTGCCTTTTCTATAGTAAATTATTCAAAAAATAATTTTTTTCTGTCGCAAATTTTAAATATCTCAGGGATTGCCTTTTCTATAGTAAATTATTCAAAAAATAATTTTTTACTGTCGCAAATTTCAAATCCGCCAGGGATTGCCTTTTCTATAGTAAATTATTCAAAAAATAATTTTATACTGTCGCAAATTTTAATTACGCCAGGGATTGCCTTTTCTATAGTAAATTATTCAAAAAATAATTTTTTACTGTCGCAAATTTTATCCCAGGGATTGCCTTTTCTATAGTAAATTATTCAAAAAATAATTTTTTACTGTCGCAAATTTCAAATCCGCCAGGGATTGCCTTTTCTATAGTAAATTATTCAAAAAATAATTTTATACTGTCGCAAATTTTAATTACGCCAGGGATTGCCTTTTCTATAGTAAATTATTCAAAAAATAATTTTCAACTGTCGCAAATTTTAATTACGCCAGGGATTGCCTTTTCTATAGTAAATTATTCAAAAAATAATTTTCTACTGTCGCAAATTTTAATTACGCCAGGGATTGCCTTTTCTATAGTAAATTATTCAAAAAATAATTTTCAACTGTCGCAAATTTTAATTACGCCAGGGATTGCCTTTTCTATAGTAAATTATTCAAAAAATAATTTTTTACTGTAGCAAATTTTAAGTGCGCAAGGGATTGCCTTTTCTATAGTAAATTATTCAAAAAATAATTTTCAACTGTCGCAAATTTTAATTGCGCCAGGTATTGCCTTTTCTATAGTAAATTATTCAAAAAATAATTTTTTACTGTCGCAAATTTCAAATCCGCCAGGGATTGCCTTTTCTATAGTAAATTATTCAAAAAATAATTTTTTACTGTCGCAAATTTCAAATCCGCCAGGGATTGCCTTTTCTATAGTAAATTATTCAAAAAATAATTTTCTACTGTCGAAAATTTTAATTGCGCCAGGGATTGCCTTTTCTATAGTAAATTATTCAAAAAATAATTTTCAACTGTCGCAAATTTTAAATACGCCAGGGATTGCCTTTTCTATAGTAAATTATTCAAAAAATAGTTTTTTACTGTCGCAAATTTTAAATACGCCAGGGATTGCCTTTTCTATAGTAAATTATTCAAAAAATAATTTTATACTGTCGCAAATTTTAATTGCGCCAGGGATTGCCTTTTCTATAGTAAATTATTCAAAGAATAATTTTTTACTGTCGCAAATTTTAATTACGCCAGGGATTGCCTTTTCTATAGTAAATTATTCAAAAAATAATTTTTTACTGTCGCAAATTTTAAATATCCCAGGGATTGCCTTTTCTATAGTAAATTATTCAAAAAATAATTTTTTACTGTCGCAAATTTCAAATCCGCCAGGGATTGCCTTTTCTATAGTAAATTATTCAAAAAATAATTTTTTACTGTCGCAAATTTTAAATACGCCAGGGATTGCCTTTTCTATAGTAAATTATTCAAAAAATAATTTTTTACTGTCGCAAATTTTAATTACGCCAGGGATTGCCTTTTCTATAGTAAATTATTCAAAAAATTATTTTTTACTGTCGCAAATTTTAAATACGCCAGGGATTGCCTTTTTCTGTAGTAAATTATTCAAAAAATAATTTTTTACTGTCGCAAATTTGAAATACGCCAGGGATTGCCTTTTCTATAGTAAAGTATTCAAAAAATAATTTTCTACTGTCGCAAATTTTAATTACGCCAGAGATTGCCTTTTCTATAGTAAATTATTCAAAAAATAATTTTTTACTGTCGCAAATTTTAAATACGCCAGGGATTGCCTTTTCTATAGTAAATTTTGCAAAAAAATAATTTTTTACTGTCGCAAATTTTAAATATCCCAGGGATTGCCTTTTCTATAGTAAATTTCTCACAAATTAATTTTTTACTGTCGCAAATTTTAAATCCGCCAGGGATTGCCTTTTCTATAGTAAATTATTCAAAAAATAATTTTCAACTGTCGCAAATATTAATTACGCCAGGGATTGCCTTTTCTATAGTAAATTATTCAAAAAATAATTTTATACTGTCGCAAATTTTAATTACGCCAGGGATTGCCTTTTCTATAGTAAATTATTCAAAAAATAATTTTCAACTGTCGCAAATTTTAATTGCGCCAGGGATTGCCTTTTCTATAGTAAATTTCTCACAAATTAATTTTTTACTGTCGCAAATTTTAAGTGCGCCAGGGATTGCCTTTTCTATAGTAAATTATTCAAAAAATAATTTTTTACTGTCGCAAATTTTATATACGCCAGGGATTGCCTTTTCTATAGTAAATTTTGCAAAAAAAATAATTTTTTACTGTCGCAAATTTTAAATATCCCAGGGATTGCCTTTTCTATAGTAAATTATTCAAAAAATAATTTTCAACTGTCGCAAATTTTAATTACGCCAGGGATTGCCTTTTCTATAGTAAATTATTCAAAAAATAATTTTTTACTGTCGCAAATTTTAATTGCGCCAGGGATTGCCTTTTCTACAGTAAATTATTCAAAAAATAATTTTATACTGTCGCAAATTTTAAATACGCCAGGGATTGCCTTTTCTATAGTAAATTATTCAAAAAATAATTTTCAACTGTCGCAAATTTTAATTACGCCAGGGATTGCCTTTTCTATAGTAAATTATTCAAAAAATAATTTTCAACTGTCGCAAATTTTAATTGCGCCAGGGATTGCCTTTTCTATAGTAAATTATTCAAAAAATAATTTTTTACTGTCGCAAATTTTAATTACGCCAGGGATTGCCTTTTCTATAGTAAATTATTCAAAAAATAATTTTTTACTGTCGCAAATTTTAATTACGCCAGGGATTGCCTTTTCTATAGTAAATAATTCAAAAAATAATTTTCAACTGTCGCAAATTTTAATTGCGCCAGGGATTGCCTTTTCTACAGTAAATTATTCAAAAAATAATTTTTTACTGTCGCAAATTTTAATTGCGCCAGGGATTGCCTTATCTATAGTAAATTATTCAAAAAATAATTTTCAACTGTCGCAAATTTCCAATCCGCCAGGGATTGCCTTTTCTATAGTAAATTATTTTAAAAAAAATAATTTTTTACTATCGCAAGTTTTAATTGCGGCAGGGATTGCCTTTTCTACAGTAAATTTTTCAAAATATTAATTTTTTACTGTCGCAAATTTTAATTGCGCCAGGTATTGCCTTTTCTATAGTAAATTATTCAAAAAATAATTTTCTACTGTCGCAAATTTTAATTACGCCAGGGATTGCCTTTTCTATAGTAAATTATTCAAAAAATAATTTTATACTGTCGCAAATTTTAATTGCGCCAGGGATTGCCTTTTCTATAGTAAATTATTCAAAAAATAATTTTCAACTGTCGCAAATTTTAATTACGCCAGGGATTGCCTTTTCTATAGTAAATTATTCAAAAAATAATTTTCAACTGTCGCAAATTTTAATTACGCCAGGGATTGCCTTTTCTATATAGTAAATTATTCAAAAAATAATTTTTTACTGTCGCAAATTTTAAATACGCCAGGGATTGCCTTTTCTATAGTAAAATATTCAAAAAATAATTTTCAACTGTCGCAAATTTTAATTGCGCCAGGGATTGCCTTTTCTATAGTAAATTATTCAAAAAATAGTTTTCAACTGTCGCAAATTTTAATTACGCCAGGGATTGCCTTTTCTATAGTAAATTATTCAAAAAATAATTTTCAACTGTCGCAAATTTTAATTACGCCAGGGATTGCCTTTTCTATAGTAAATTATTCAAAAAATAATTTCTACTGTCGCAAATTTTAATTAGGCCAGGGATTGCCTTTTCTATAGTAAATTATTCAAAAAATAATTTTCAACTGTCGCAAATTTTAATTACGCCAGGGTTGCCTTTTCTATAGTAAATTATTCAAAAAATAATTTTCAACTGTCGCAAATTTTAATTACGCCAGGGATTGCCTTTTCTATAGTAAATTATTCAAAAAATAATTTTCAACTGTCGCAAATTTTAATTGCGCCAGGGATTGCCTTTTCTACAGTAAATTATTCAAAAAATAATTTTATATTGTCGCAAATTTTAAATACGCCAGGGATTGCCTTTTCTATATTAAATTATTCAAAAATAATTTTCAACTCTCGCAAATATTAATTAGGCCAGGGATTGCCTTTTCTATAGTAAATTATTCAAAAAATAATTTTATACTGTCGCAAATTTTAATTACGCCAGGGATTGCCTTTTCTATAGTAAATTATTCAAAAAATAATTTTATACTGTCGCAAATTTTAATTACGCCAGGGATTGCCTTTTCTATAGTAAATTATTCAAAAAATAATTTTCAACTGTCGCAAATTTTAATTACGCCAGGGATTGCCTTTTCTATAGTAAATTATTCCAAAAATAATTTTTTACTGTCGCAAATTTTAAGTGCGCCAGGGATTGCCTTTTCTATAGTAAATTATTCAAAAAATAATTTTCTACTGTCGCAAATTTTAATTACGCCAGGGATTGCCTTTTCTATAGTAAATTATTCAAAAAATAATTTTCTACTGTCGCAAATTTTAATTACGCCAGGGATTGCCTTTTCTATAGTAAATTATTCAAAAAATAATTTTCAACTGTCGCAAATTTTAATTACGCCAGGGATTGCCTTTTCTATAGTAAATTATTCAAAAAATAATTTTCAACTGTCGCAAATTTTAATTACGCCAGGGATTGCCTTTTCTATAGTAAATTATTCAAAAAATAATTTTTTACTGTCGCAAATTTTAAGTGCGCCAGGGATTGCCTTTTCTATAGTAAATTATTCAAAAAATAATTTTCAACTGTCGCAAATTTTAATTGCGCCAGGGATTGCCTTTTCTATAGTAAATTATTCAAAAAATAATTTTTTACTGTCGCAAATTTCAAATCCGCCAGGGATTGCCTTTTCTATAGTAAATTATTCAAAAAATAATTTTTTACTGTCGCAAATTTCAAATCCGCCAGGGATTGCCTTTTCTATAGTAAATTATTCAAAAAATAATTTTCTACTGTCGCAAATTTTAATTGCGCCAGGGATTGCCTTTTCTATATTAAATTATTCAAAAAATAATTTTCAACTGTCGCAAATTTTAAATACGCCAGGGATTGCCTTTTCTATAGTAAATTATTCAAAAAATAATTTTTTACTGTCGCAAATTTTAAATACGCCAGGGATTGCCTTTTCTATAGTAAATTATTCAAAAAATAATTTTATACTGTCGCAAATTTTAATTGCGCCAGGGATTGCCTTTTCTATAGTAAATTATTCAAAAAATAATTTTTTACTGTCGCAAATTTTAATTACGCCAGGGATTGCCTTTTCTATAATAAATTATTCAAATAATTTTCAACTGTCGCAAATTTTAAATACGCCAGGGATTGCCTTTTCTATAGTAAATTATTCGAAAAATAATTTTTTAATGTCGCAAATTTTAAATACGCCAGGGATTGCCTTTTCTATAGTAAATTATTCAAAAAATAATTTTATACTGTCGCAAATTTTAATTACGCCAGGGATTGCCTTTTCTATAGTAAATTATTCAAAAAATAATTTTTTACTGTCGCAAATTTTAAATATCCCAGGGATTGCTTTTCTATAGTAAATTATTCAAAAAATAATTTTCAACTGTCGCAAATTTTAATTGCGCCAGAGATTGCCTTTTCTATAGTAAATTATTCAAAAAATAATTTTATACTGTCGCAAATTTTAATTACGCCAGGGATTGCCTTTTCTATAGTAAATTATTCAAAAAATAATTTTCAACTGTCGCAAATTTTAATTGCGCCAGGGATTGCCTTTTCTATAGTAAATTATTCAAAAAATAATTTTCTACTGTCGCAAATTTTAATTACGCCAGGGATTGCCTTTTCTATTGTAAATTATTCAAAAAATAATTTTCAACTGTCGCAAATTTTAATTACGCCAGGGATTGCCTTTTCTATAGTAAATTATTCAAAAAAAAATTTTCTACTGTCGCAAATTTTAATTACGCCAGGGATTGCCTTTTCTATAGTAAATTATTCAAAAAATAATTTTCAACTGTCGCAAATTTTAATTACGCCAGGGATTGCCTTTTCTATAGTAAATTATTCAAAAAATAATTGTATACTGTCGCAAATTTTAAGTGCGCCAGGGATTGCCTTCTCTATAATAAATTATTCAAAAAATAATTTTTTACTGTCGCAAAGTTTAAATATCCCAGGGATTGCCTTTTCTATAGTAAATTTTGCAAAAAATAATTTTCAACTGTCGCAAATTTTAATTACGCCAGGGATTGCCTTTTCTATAGTAAATTATTCAAAAAATAATTTTCAACTGTCGCAAATTTTAATTGCGCCTGGGATTGCTTTTTCTATAGTAAATTATTCAAAAAATAATTTTTTACTGTCGCAAATTTTAAGTGCACCAGGGATTGCCTTTTCTATAGTAAATTATTCAAAAAATAATTTTCAACTGTCGCAAATTTTAATTGCGCCAGGGATTGCCTTTTCTATAGTAAATTATTCAAAAAATAATTTTCAACTGTCGCAAATTTTAATTACGCCAGGGATTGCCTTTTCTATAGTAAATTATTCAAAAAATAATTTTCAACTGTCGCAAATTTTAATTGCGCCAGGGATTACCTTTTCTATAGTAAATTATTCAAAAAAATAATTTTTTACTGTCGCAAATTTCAAATCCGCCAGGGATTGCCTTTTCTATAGTAAATTATTCAAAAAATAATTTTATACTGTCGCAAATTTTAATTACGCCAGGGATTGCCTTTTCTATAGTAAATTATTCAAAAAATAATTTTTTACTGTCGCAAATTTTAATTGCGCCAGGGATTGCCTTTTCTACAGTAAATTTTTCAAAATATTAATTTTTTACTGTCGCAGATTTTAATTGCGCCAGGGATTGCCTTTTCTATAGTAAATTATTCAAAAAATAATTTTCTACTGTCGCAAATTTTAATTACGCCAGGGATTGCCTTTTCTATAGTAAATTATTCAAAAAATAATTTTATACTGTCGCAAATTTTAATTGCGCCAGGGATTGCCTTTTCTATAGTAAATTATTCAAAAAATAATTTTCAACTTTCGCAAATTTTAATTACGCCAGGGATTGCCTTTTCTATAGTAAATTATTCAAAAAATAATTTTCAACTGTCGCAAATTTTAATTACGCCAGGGATTGCCTTTTCTATATAGTAAATTATTCAAAAAATAATTTTTTACTGTCGCAAATTTTAAATACGCCAGGGATTGCCTTTTCTATAGTAAATTATTCAAAAAATAATTTTCAACTGTCGCAAATTTTAATTGCGCCAGGGATTGCCTTTTCTATAGTAAATTATTCAAAAAATAGTTTTCAACTGTCGCAAATTTTAATTACGCCAGGGATTGCCTTTTCTATAGTAAATTATTCAAAAAATAATTTTCAACTGTCGCAAATTTTAATTACGCCAGGGATTGCCTTTTCTATAGTAAATTATTCAAAAAATAATTTTCTACTGTCGCAAATTTTAATTACGCCAGGGATTGCCTTTTCTATAGTAAATTATTCAAAAAATAATTTTCAACTGTCGCAAATTTTAATTACGCCAGGGTTGCCTTTTCTATAGTAAATTATTCAAAAAATAATTTTCAACTGTCGCAAATTTTAATTACGCCAGGGATTGCCGTTTCTATAGTAAATTATTCAAAAAATAATTTTCAACTGTCGCAAATTTTAATTGCGCCAGGGATTGCCTTTTCTACAGTAAATTATTCAAAAAATAATTTTATATTGTCGCAAATTTTAAATACGCCAGGGATTGCCTTTTCTATATTAAATTATTCAAAAATAATTTTCAACTCTCGCAAATATTAATTAGGCCAGGGATTGCCTTTTCTATAGTAAATTATTCAAAAAATAATTTTATACTGTCGCAAATTTTAATTACGCCAGGGATTGCCTTTTCTATAGTAAATTATTCAAAAAATAATTTTTTACTGTCGCAAATTTTAAATATCCCAGGGATTGCTTTTCTATAGTAAATTATTCAAAAAATAATTTTTTACTGTCGCAAATTTCAAATCCGCCAGGGATTGCCTTTTCTATAGTAAATTATTCAAAAAATAATTTTATACTGTCGCAAATTTTAATTACGCCAGGGATTGCCTTTTCTATAGTAAATTATTCAAAAAATAATTTTCAACTGTCGCAAATTTTAATTTCGCCAGGGATTGCCTTTTCTATAGTAAATTATTCCAAAAATAATTTTTTACTGTCGCAAATTTTAAGTGCGCCAGGGATTGCCTTTTCTATAGTAAATTATTCAAAAAATAATTTTCTACTGTCGCAAATTTTAATTACGCCAGGGATTGCCTTTTCTATAGTAAATTATTCAAAAAATAATTTTCTACTGTCGCAAATTTTAATTACGCCAGGGATTGCCTTTTCTATAGTAAATTATTCAAAAAATAATTTTCAACTGTCGCAAATTTTAATTACGCCAGGGATTGCCTTTTCTATAGTAAATTATTCAAAAAATAATTTTCTACTGTCGCAAATTTTAATTACGCCAGGGATTGCCTTTTCTATAGTAAATTATTCAAAAACTAATTTTCAACTGTCGCAAATTTTAATTACGCCAGGGTAGCCTTTTCTATAGTAAATTATTCAAAAAATAATTTTCAACTGTCGCAAATTTTAATTACGCCAGGGATTGCCTTTTCTATAGTAAATTATTCAAAAAATAATTTTTTACTGTCGCAAATTTTAAGTGCGCCAGGGATTGCCTTTTTTATAGTAAATTATTCAAAAAAATAATTTTCAACTGTCGCAAATTTTAATTGCGCCAGGGATTGCCTTTTCTATAGTAAATTATTCAAAAAATAATTTTTTACTGTCGCAAATTTCAAATCCGCCAGGGATTGCCTTTTCTATAGTAAATTATTCAAAAAATAATTTTTTACTGTCGCAAATTTCAAATCCGCCAGGGATTACCTTTTCTATAGTAAATTATTCAAAAAATAATTTTCTACTGTCGCAAATTTTAATTGCGCCAGGGATTGCCTTTTCTATAGTAAATTACTCAAAAAATAATTTTCAACTGTCGCAAATTTTAAATACGCCAGGGATTGCCTTTTCTATAGTAAATTATTCGAAAAATAATTTTTTACTGTCGCAAATTTTAAATACGCCAGGGATTGCCTTTTCTATAGTAAATTATTCAAAAAATAATTTTATACTGTCGCAAATTTTAATTACGCCAGGGATTGCCTTTTCTATAGTAAATTATTCAAAAAATAATTTTTTACTGTCGCAAATTTTAAATATCCCAGGGATTGCCTTTCTATAGTAAATTATTCAAAAAATAATTTTCAACTGTCGCAAATTTTAATTGCGCCAGAGATTGCCTTTTCTATAGTAAATTATTCAAAAAATAATTTTATACTGTCGCAAATTTTAATTACGCCAGGGATTGCCTTTTCTATAGTAAATTATTAAAAAAATAATTTTCAACTGTCGCAAATTTTAATTGCGCCAGGGATTGCCTTTTCTATAGTAAATTATTCAAAAAATAATTTTCTACTGTCGCAAATTTTAATTACGCCAGGGATTGCCTTTTCTATTGTAAATTATTCAAAAAATAATTTTCAACTGTCGCAAATTTTAATTGCGCCAGGGATTGCCTTTTCTATAGTAAATTATTCAAAAAATAATTTTCTACTGTCGCAAATTTTAATTACGCCAGGGATTGCCTTTTCTATAGTAAATTATTCAAAAAATAATTTTCAACTGTCGCAAATTTTAATTACGCCAGGGATTGCCTTTTCTATAGTAAATTATTCAAAAAATAATTGTATACTGTCGCAAATTTTAAGTGCGCCAGGGATTGCCTTCTCTATAGTAAATTATTCAAAAAATAATTTTTTACTGTCGCAAATTTCAAATCCGCCAGGGATTGCCTTTTCTATAGTAAATTATTCAAAAAATAATTTTTTACTGTCGCAAATTTCAAAACCGCCAGGGATTGCCTTTTCTATAGTAAATTATTCAAAAAATAATTTTTTACTGTCGCAAATTTCAAATCCGCCAGGGATTGCCTTTTCTATAGTAAATTATTCAAAAAATAATTTTCAACTGTCGCAAATTTTAATTGCGCCAGGGATTGCCTTTTCTATAGTAAATTATTCAAAAAATAATTTTTTACTGTCGCAAATTTTAATTACGCCAAGGACTGCCTTTTCTATAGTAAATTATTCAAAAAATAATTTTCAACTGTCGCAAATTTTAAATACGCCAGGGATTGCCTTTTCTATAGTAAATTATTCAAAAAATAATTGTATACTGTCGCAAATTTTAAGTGCGCCAGGGATTGCCTTCTCTATAGTAAATTATTCAAAAAATAATTTTTTACTGTCGCAAATTTTAAATATCCCAGGGATTGCCTTTTCTATAGTAAATTTTGCAAAAAATAATTTTCAACTGTCGCAAATTTTAATTACGCCAGGGATTGCCTTTTCTATAGTAAATTATTCAAAAAATAATTTTCAACTGTCGCAAATTTTAATTGCGCCTGGGATTGCTTTTTCTATAGTAAATTATTCAAAAAATAATTTTTTACTGTCGCAAATTTTAAGTGCGCCAGGGATTGCCTTTTCTATAGTAAATTATTCAAAAAATAATTTTCAACTGTCGCAAATTTTAATTGCGCCAGGGATTGCCTTTTCTATAGTAAATTATTCAAAAAATAATTTTCAACTGTCGCAAATTTTAATTACGCCAGGGATTGCCTTTTCTATAGTAAATTATTCAAAAAATAATTTTCAACTGTCGCAAATTTTAATTGCGCCAGAGATTGCCTTTTCTATAGTAAATTATTCAAAAAATAATTTTATACTGTCGGAAATTTTAATTACGCCAGGGATTGCCTTTTTATAGTAAATTATTCAAAAAATAATTTTCAACTGTCGCAAATTTTAATTGCGCTAGGGATTGCCTTTTCTATAGTAAATTATTCAAAAAATAATTTTCTACTGTCGCAAATTTTAATTACGCCAGGGATTGCCTTTTCTATTGTAAATTATTCAAAAAATAATTTTCAACTGTCGCAAATTTTAATTACGCCAGGGATTGCCTTTTCTATAGCAAATTATTCAAAAAATAATTTTATACTGTCGCAAATTTTAATTACGCCAGGGATTGCCTTTTCTATAGTAAATTATTCAAAAAATAATTTTTTACTGTCGCAAATTTTAAATATCCCAGGGATTGCCTTTCTATAGTAAATTATTCAAAAAATAATTTTCAACTGTCGCAAATTTTAATTGCGCCAGAGATTGCCTTTTCTATAGTAAATTATTCAAAAAATAATTTTCTACTGTCGCAAATTTTAATTACGCCAGGTATTGCCTTTTCTATAGTAAATTATTCAAAAAATAATTTTCAACTGTCGCAAATTTTAATTACGCCAGGGTAGCCTTTTCTATAGTAAAAAAATAATTTTCAACTGTCGCAAATTTTAATTACGCCAGGGATTGCCTTTTCTATAGTAAATTATTCAAAAAATAATTTTTTACTGTCGCAAATTTTAAGTGCGCCAGGGATTGCCTTTTTTATAGTAAATTATTCAAAAAATAATTTTCAACTGTCGCAAATTTTAATTGCGCCAGGGATTGCCTTTTCTATAGTAAGTTATTCAAAAAATAATTTTTACTGTCGCAAATTTCAAATCGCCAGGGATTGCCTTTTCTATAGTAAATTATTCAAAAAATAATTTTTTACTGTCGCAAATTTCAAATCCGCCAAGGACTGCCTTTTCTATAGTAAATTATTCAAAAAATAATTTTCAACTGTCGCAAATTTTAAATACGCCAGGGATTGCCTTTTCTATAGTAAATTATTCAAAAAATAATTTTTTACTATCGCAAATTTCAAATCCGCCAGGGATTGCCTTTTCTATAGTAAATTATTCAAAAAATAATTTTTTACTGTCGCAAATTTCAAATATCCCAGGGATTGCCTTTTCTATAGTAAATTATTCAAAAAATAATTTTATACTGTCGCAAATTTTAAATATCCCAGGGATTGCCTTTTCTATAGTAAATTATTCAAAAAATAATTTTATACTGTCGCAAATTTAAATATCCCAGGGATTGCCTTTTCTATAGTAAATTATTCAAAAAATAATTTTCTACTGTCGCAAATTTTAATTACGCTAGGGATTGCCTTTTCTATAGTAAATTATTCAAAAAATAATTTTTTACTGTCGCAAATTTCAAATCCGCCAGGGATTGCCTTTTCTATAGTAAATTATTCAAAAAATAATTTTTTACTGTCGCAAATTTCAAATCCGCCAGGGATTACCTTTTCTATAGTAAATTATTCAAAAAATAATTTTCTACTGTCGCAAATTTTAATTTCGCCAGGGATTGCCTTTTCTATAGTAAATTATTCAAAACATAATTTTCAACTGTCGCAAATTTTAATTACGCCAGGGATTGCCTTTTCTATAGTAAATTATTCAAAAAATAATTTTTTACTGTCGCAAATTTTAAGTGCGCCAGGGATTGCCTTTTTTATAGTAAATTATTCAAAAAATAATTTTCAACTGTCGCAAATTTTAATTGCGCCAGGGATTGCCTTTTCTATAGTAAATTATTCAAAAAATAATTTTTTACTGTCGCAAATTTCAAATCCGCCAGGGATTGCCTTTTCTATAGTAAATTATTCAAAAAATAATTTTTTACTGTCGCAAATTTCAAATCCGCCAGGGATTACCTTTTCTATAGTAAATTATTCAAAAAATAATTTTCTACTGTCGCAAATTTTAATTGCGCCAGGGATTGCCTTTTCTATAGTAAATTACTCAAAAAATAATTTTCAACTGTCGCAAATTTTAAATACGCCAGGGATTGCCTTTTCTATAGTAAATTATTCGAAAAATAATTTTTTACTGTCGCAAATTTTAAATACGCCAGGGATTGCCTTTTCTATAGTAAATTATTCAAAAAATAATTTTATACTGTCGCAAATTTTAATTACGCCAGGGATTGCCTTTTCTATAGTAAATTATTCAAAAAATAATTTTTTACTGTCGCAAATTTTAAATATCCCAGGGATTGCCTTTCTATAGTAAATTATTCAAAAAATAATTTTCAACTGTCGCAAATTTTAATTGCGCCAGAGATTGCCTTTTCTATAGTAAATTATTCAAAAAATAATTTTATACTGTCGCAAATTTTAATTACGCCAGGGATTGCCTTTTCTATAGTAAATTATTAAAAAAATAATTTTCAACTGTCGCAAATTTTAATTGCGCCAGGGATTGCCTTTTCTATAGTAAATTATTCAAAAAATAATTTTCTACTGTCGCAAATTTTAATTACGCCAGGGATTGCCTTTTCTATTGTAAATTATTCAAAAAATAATTTTCAACTGTCGCAAATTTTAATTGCGCCAGGGATTGCCTTTTCTATAGTAAATTATTCAAAAAATAATTTTCTACTGTCGCAAATTTTAATTACGCCAGGGATTGCCTTTTCTATAGTAAATTATTAAAAAAATAATTTTCAACTGTCGCAAATTTTAATTACGCCAGGGATTGCCTTTTCTATAGTAAATTATTCAAAAAATAATTGTATACTGTCGCAAATTTTAAGTGCGCCAGGGATTGCCTTCTCTATAGTAAATTATTCAAAAAATAATTTTTTACTGTCGCAAATTTTAAATATCCCAGGGATTGCCTTTTCTATAGTAAATTTTGCAAAAAATAATTTTCAACTGTCGCAAATTTTAATTACGCCAGGGATTGCCTTTTCTATAGTAAATTATTCAAAAAATAATTTTCAACTGTCGCAAATTTTAATTGCGCCTGGGATTGCTTTTTCTATAGTAAATTATTCAAAAAATAATTTTTTACTGTCGCAAATTTTAAGTGCGCCAGGGATTGCCTTTTCTATAGTAAATTATTCAAAAAATAATTTTCAACTGTCGCAAATTTTAATTGCGCCAGGGATTGCCTTTTCTATAGTAAATTATTCAAAAAATAATTTTCAACTGTCGCAAATTTTAAGTGCGCCAGGGATTGCCTTTTTTATAGTAAATTATTCAAAAAATAATTTTCAACTGTCGCAAATTTTAATTGCGCCAGGGATTGCCTTTTCTATAGTAAATTATTCAAAAAATAATTTTTTACTATCGCAAATTTCAAATCCGCCAGGGATTGCCTTTTCTATAGTAAATTATTCAAAAAATAATTTTTTACTGTCGCAAATTTCAAATATCCCAGGGATTGCCTTTTCTATAGTAAATTATTCAAAAAATAATTTTATACTGTCGCAAATTTTAAATATCCCAGGGATTGCCTTTTCTATAGTAAATTATTCAAAAAATAATTTTATACTGTCGCAAATTTAAATATCCCAGGGATTGCCTTTTCTATAGTAAATTATTCAAAAAATAATTTTCTACTGTCGCAAATTTTAATTACGCTAGGGATTGCCTTTTCTATAGTAAATTATTCAAAAAATAATTTTTTACTGTCGCAAATTTCAAATCCGCCAGGGATTGCCTTTTCTATAGTAAATTATTCAAAAAATAATTTTTTACTGTCGCAAATTTCAAATCCGCCAGGGATTACCTTTTCTATAGTAAATTATTCAAAAAATAATTTTCTACTGTCGCAAATTTTAATTTCGCCAGGGATTGCCTTTTCTATAGTAAATTATTCAAAACATAATTTTCAACTGTCGCAAATTTTAATTACGCCAGGGATTGCCTTTTCTATAGTAAATTATTCAAAAAATAATTTTTTACTGTCGCAAATTTTAAGTGCGCCAGGGATTGCCTTTTTTATAGTAAATTATTCAAAAAATAATTTTCAACTGTCGCAAATTTTAATTGCGCCAGGGATTGCCTTTTCTATAGTAAATTATTCAAAAAATAATTTTTTACTGTCGCAAATTTCAAATCCGCCAGGGATTGCCTTTTCTATAGTAAATTATTCAAAAAATAATTTTTTACTGTCGCAAATTTCAAATCCGCCAGGGATTACCTTTTCTATAGTAAATTATTCAAAAAATAATTTTCTACTGTCGCAAATTTTAATTGCGCCAGGGATTGCCTTTTCTATAGTAAATTACTCAAAAAATAATTTTCAACTGTCGCAAATTTTAAATACGCCAGGGATTGCCTTTTCTATAGTAAATTATTCGAAAAATAATTTTTTACTGTCGCAAATTTTAAATACGCCAGGGATTGCCTTTTCTATAGTAAATTATTCAAAAAATAATTTTATACTGTCGCAAATTTTAATTACGCCAGGGATTGCCTTTTCTATAGTAAATTATTCAAAAAATAATTTTTTACTGTCGCAAATTTTAAATATCCCAGGGATTGCCTTTCTATAGTAAATTATTCAAAAAATAATTTTCAACTGTCGCAAATTTTAATTGCGCCAGAGATTGCCTTTTCTATAGTAAATTATTCAAAAAATAATTTTATACTGTCGCAAATTTTAATTACGCCAGGGATTGCCTTTTCTATAGTAAATTATTAAAAAAATAATTTTCAACTGTCGCAAATTTTAATTGCGCCAGGGATTGCCTTTTCTATAGTAAATTATTCAAAAAATAATTTTCTACTGTCGCAAATTTTAATTACGCCAGGGAATGCCTTTTCTATTGTAAATTATTCAAAAAATAATTTTCAACTGTCGCAAATTTTAATTGCGCCAGGGATTGCCTTTTCTATAGTAAATTATTCAAAAAATAATTTTCTACTGTCGCAAATTTTAATTACGCCAGGGATTGCCTTTTCTATAGTAAATTATTAAAAAAATAATTTTCAACTGTCGCAAATTTTAATTACGCCAGGGATTGCCTTTTCTATAGTAAATTATTCAAAAAATAATTGTATACTGTCGCAAATTTTAAGTGCGCCAGGGATTGCCTTCTCTATAGTAAATTATTCAAAAAATAATTTTTTACTGTCGCAAATTTTAAATATCCCAGGGATTGCCTTTTCTATAGTAAATTTTGCAAAAAATAATTTTCAACTGTCGCAAATTTTAATTACGCCAGGGATTGCCTTTTCTATAGTAAATTATTCAAAAAATAATTTTCAACTGTCGCAAATTTTAATTGCGCCTGGGATTGCTTTTTCTATAGTAAATTATTCAAAAAATAATTTTTTACTGTCGCAAATTTTAAGTGCGCCAGGGATTGCCTTTTCTATAGTAAATTATTCAAAAAATAATTTTCAACTGTCGCAAATTTTAATTGCGCCAGGGATTGCCTTTTCTATAGTAAATTATTCAAAAAATAATTTTCAACTGTCGCAAATTTTAAGTGCGCCAGGGATTGCCTTTTTTATAGTAAATTATTCAAAAAATAATTTTCAACTGTCGCAAATTTTAATTGCGCCAGGGATTGCCTTTTCTATAGTAAATTATTCAAAAAATAATTTTTTACTGTCGCAAATTTCAAATCCGCCAGGGATTGCCTTTTCTATAGTAAATTATTCAAAAAATAATTTTTTACTGTCGCAAATTTCAAATCCGCCAGGGATTGCCTTTTCTATAGTAAATTATTCAAAAAATAATTTTCAACTGTCGCAAATTTTAATTGCGCCAGGGATTGCCTTTTCTATAGTAAATTATTCAAAAAATAATTTTTTACTGTCGCAAATTTTAATTACGCCAAGGACTGCCTTTTCTATAGTAAATTATTCAAAAAATAATTTTCAACTGTCGCAAATTTTAAATACGCCAGGGATTGCCTTTTCTATAGTAAATTATTCAAAAAATAATTTTTTACTATCGCAAATTTCAAATCCGCCAGGGATTGCCTTTTCTATAGTAAATTATTCAAAAAATAATTTTTTACTGTCGCAAATTTCAAATATCCCAGGGATTGCCTTTTCTATAGTAAATTATTCAAAAAATAATTTTATACTGTCGCAAATTTTAAATATCCCAGGGATTGCCTTTTCTATAGTAAATTATTCAAAAAATAATTTTATACTGTCGCAAATTTAAATATCCCAGGGATTGCCTTTTCTATAGTAAATTATTCAAAAAATAATTTTCTACTGTCGCAAATTTTAATTACGCTAGGGATTGCCTTTTCTATAGTAAATTATTCAAAAAATAATTTTCTACTGTCGCAAATTTTAAATATCCCAGGGATTGCCTTTTCTATAGTAAATTATTCAAAAAATAATTATTTACTGTCGCAAATTTTAATTGCGCCAGGGATTGCCTTTTCTATAGTAAATTATTCAAAAAATAATTTTATACTGTCGCAAATTTTAAATATCCCAGGGATTGCCTTTTCTATAGTACATTATTCAAAAAATAATTTTCAACTGTCGCAAATTTAAATACGCCAGGGATTGCCTTTTCTATAGTAAATTATTCAAAAAATAATTTTCAACTGTCGCAAATTTTAATTGCGCCAGGGATTGCCTTTTCTATAGTAAATTATTCAAAAAATAATTTTCAACTGTCGCAAATTTTAAGTGCGCCAGGGATTGCCTTTTTTATAGTAAATTATTCAAAAAATAATTTTCAACTGTCGCAAATTTTAATTGCGCCAGGGATTGCCTTTTCTATAGTAAATTATTCAAAAAATAATTTTTTACTGTCGCAAATTTCAAATCCGCCAGGGATTGCCTTTTCTATAGTAAATTATTCAAAAAATAATTTTTTACTGTCGCAAATTTCAAATCCGCCAGGGATTGCCTTTTCTATAGTAAATTATTCAAAAAATAATTTTCAACTGTCGCAAATTTTAATTGCGCCAGGGATTGCCTTTTCTATAGTAAATTATTCAAAAAATAATTTTTTACTGTCGCAAATTTTAATTACGCCAAGGACTGCCTTTTCTATAGTAAATTATTCAAAAAATAATTTTCAACTGTCGCAAATTTTAAATACGCCAGGGATTGCCTTTTCTATAGTAAATTATTCAAAAAATAATTTTTTACTATCGCAAATTTCAAATCCGCCAGGGATTGCCTTTTCTATAGTAAATTATTCAAAAAATAATTTTTTACTGTCGCAAATTTCAAATATCCCAGGGATTGCCTTTTCTATAGTAAATTATTCAAAAAATAATTTTATACTGTCGCAAATTTTAAATATCCCAGGGATTGCCTTTTCTATAGTAAATTATTCAAAAAATAATTTTATACTGTCGCAAATTTAAATATCCCAGGGATTGCCTTTTCTATAGTAAATTATTCAAAAAATAATTTTCTACTGTCGCAAATTTTAATTACGCTAGGGATTGCCTTTTCTATAGTAAATTATTCAAAAAATAATTTTCTACTGTCGCAAATTTTAAATATCCCAGGGATTGCCTTTTCTATAGTAAATTATTCAAAAAATAATTATTTACTGTCGCAAATTTTAATTGCGCCAGGGATTGCCTTTTCTATAGTAAATTATTCAAAAAATAATTTTATACTGTCGCAAATTTTAAATATCCCAGGGATTGCCTTTTCTATAGTACATTATTCAAAAAATAATTTTCAACTGTCGCAAATTTAAATACGCCAGGGATTGCCTTTTCTATAGTAAATTATTCAAAAAATAATTTTCAACTGTCGCAAATTTTAATTGCGCCAGGGATTGCCTTTTCTATAGTAAATTATTCAAAAAATAATTTTATACTGTCGCAAATTTTAATTACGCCAGGGATTGCTTTTCTATAGTAAATTATTCAAAAAATAATTTTCTACTGTCGCAAATTTTAATTACGCCAGTGATTGCCTTTTCTATAGTAAATTATTCAAAAAATAATTTTCTACTGTCGCAAATTTTAAATATCCCAGGGATTGCCTTTTCCATAGTAAATTATTCAAAAAATAATTTTATACTGTCGCAAATTTCAAATCGGCCAGGGATTGCCTTTTCTATAGTAAACTATTCAAAAAATAATTTTTTACTGTCGCAAATTTCAAATCCGCCAGGGATTGCCTATTCTATAGTAAATTATTCAAAAAATAATTTTCAACTGTCGCAAATTTTAATTGCGCCAGGGATTGCCTTTTCTATAGTAAATTATTCAAAAAATAATTTTTTACTGTCGCAAATTTTAATTACGCCAGGGATTGCCTTTTCTATAGTAAATTATTCAAAAAATAATTTTCAATTGTCGCAAATTTTAAATACGCCAGGGATTGCCTTTTCTATAGTAAATTATTCAAAAAATAATTTTTTACTATCGCAAATTTCAAATCAGCCAGGGATTGCCTTTTCTATAGTAAATTATTCAAAAAATAATTTTTTACTGTCGCAAATTTCAAATATCCCAGGGATTGCCTTTTCTATAGTAAATTATTCAAAAAATAATTTTTTACTGTCGCAAATTTTAAATATCCCAGGGATTGCCTTTTCTATAGTAAATTATTCAATAAATAATTTTATACTGTCGCAAATTTTAAATATCCCAGGGATTGCCTTTTCTATAGTAAATTATTCAAAAAATAATTTTTTACTGTCGCAAATTTCAAATCCGCCAGGGATTGCCTTTTCTATAGTAAATTATTCAAAAAATAATTTTATACTGTCGCAAATTTCAAATCCGCCAGGGATTGCCTTTTCTATAGTAAATTTTTCAAAATATTAATTGTTTACTGTCGCAAATTTTAAATATCCCAGGGATTGTCTTTTCTATAGTAAATTATTCAAAAAATAATTTTCAACTGTCGCAAATTTTAATTACGCCAGGGATTGCCTTTTCTATAGTAAATTATTCAAAAAATAATTTTTTACTGTCGCAAATTTCAAATCCGCCAGGGATTGCCTTTTCTATAGTCAATTATTCAAAAAATAATTTTTTACTGTCGCAAATTTTAAGTGCGCCAGGGATTGCCTTTTCTATAGTAAATTATTCAAAAAATAATTTTTTACTGTCGCAAATTTTAATTACGCCAGGGATTGCCTTTTCTATAGTAAATTATTCAAAAAATAATTTTCTACTGTCGCAAATTTTAATTACGCCAGGGATTGCCTTTTCTATAGTAAATTATTCAAAAAATAATTTTTTACTTTCGCAAATTTTAAATATCCCAGGGATTGCCTTTTCTATAGTAAATTATTCAAAAAATTATTTTTTACTGTCGCAAATTTCAAATCCGCCAGGGATTGCCTTTTATATAGTAAATTATTCAAAAAATAATTTTCAACTGTCGCAAATTTTAATTGCGCCAGGGATTGCCTTTTCTATAGTAAATTATTCAAAAAATAATTTTTTACTGTCGCAAATTTTAATTACGCCAGGGATTGCCTTTTCTATAGTAAATTATTCAAAAAATAATTTCCAACTGTCGCAAATTTTAAATAAGCCAGGGATTGCCTTTTCTATAGTAAATTATTCAAAAATAATTTTTTACTATCGCAAATTTCAAATCCGCCAGGGATTGCCTTTTCTATAGTAAATTATTCAAAAATAATTTTATACTGTCGCAAATTTCAAATCGGCCAGGGATTGCCTTTTCTATAGTAAACTTTTCAAAAAATAATTTTTTACTGTCGCAAATTTCAAATCCGCCAGGGATTGCCTTTTCTATAGTAAATTATTCAAAAAATAATTTTCAACTGTCGCAAATTTTAATTGCGCCAGGGATTGCCTTTTCTATAGTAAATTATTCAAAAAATAATTTTTTACTGTCGCAAATTTTAATTACGCCAGGGATGCCTTTTCTATAGTAAATTATTCAAAAAATAATTTTCTACTGTCGCAAATTTTAATTACGCCAGGGATTGCCTTTTCTATAGTAAATTATTCAAAAAATAATTTTCAACTGTCGCAAATTTTAAATACGCCTGGGATTGCCTTTTCTATAGTAGATTATTCAA
Source organism: Dioctria linearis (assembly GCA_963930735.1). Taxonomy (NCBI): domain Eukaryota; kingdom Metazoa; phylum Arthropoda; class Insecta; order Diptera; family Asilidae; genus Dioctria; species Dioctria linearis. Next base: position 40,065 of record CAWVNZ010000622.1, read on the forward strand.
AAAATAATTTTTTACTATCGCAAATTTCAAATCCGCCAGGGATTGCCTATTCTATAGTAAATTATTCAAAAAATAATTTTTTACTATCGCAAATTTTAATTACGCCAGGGATTGCCTTTTCTATAGTAAATTATTCAAAAAATAATTTTCAACTGTCGCAAATTTTAATTACGCCAGGGATTGCCTTTTCTATAGTAAACTTTTCAAAAAAATAATTTTCAACTGTCGCAAATTTTAATTGCGCCAGGGATTGCCTTTTCTATAGTAAATTTTGCAAAAAATAATTTTCAACTGTCGCAAATTTTAATTACGCCAGGGATTGCCTTTTCTATAGTAAATTATTCAAAAAATAATTTTATACTGTCGCAAATTTTAATTACGCCAGGGATTGCCTTTTCTATAGTAAATTATTCAAAAAATAATTTTCAACTGTCGCAAATTTTAATTGCGCCAGGGATTGCCTTTTCTACAGTAAATTTCTCACAAATTAATTTTTTACTGTCGCAAATTTTGAGTGCGCCAGGGATTGCCTTTTCTATAGTAAATTATTCAAAAAATAATTTTTTACTGTCGCCAATTTTAAATACGCCAAGGATTGCCTTTTCTATAGTAAATTATTCAAAAAATAATTTTCAACTGTCGCAAATTTTAATTACGCCAGGGATTGCCTTTTCTATAGTAAATTTTGCAAAAAAATAATTTTCTACTGTCGCAAATTTTAATTGCGCCAGGGATTGCCTTTTCTATAGTAAATTATTCAAAAAATAATTTTCTACTGTCGCAAATTTTAATTGCGCCAGGGATTGCCTTTTCTATAGTAAATTTTTCAAAATATTAATTTTTTACTGTCGCAAATTTTAATTACGCCAGGGATTGCCTTTTCTATAGTAAATTATTCAAAAAATAATTTTCAACTGTCGCAAATTTTAATTGCGCCAGGGATTGCCTTTTCTATAGTAAATTATTCAAAAAATAATTTTCAACTGTCGCAAATTTTAATTGCGCCAGGGATTGCCTTTTCTACAGTAAATTTCTCAGAAATTAATTTTTTACTGTCGCAAATTTTAAGTGCGCCAGGGATTGCCTTTTCTATAGTAAATTATTCAAAAAATAATTTTTTACTGTCGCAAATTTTAAATACGCCAGGGATTGCCTATTCTATAGTAAATTTTGCAAAAAAATAATTTTCAACTGTCGCAAATTTTAATTACGCCAGGGATTGCCTTTTCTATAGTAAATTTTGCAAAAAAATAATTTTTTACTGTCGCAAATTTCAAATCCGCCAGGGATTGCCTTTTCTATAGTAAATTATTCAAAAAATAATTTTATACTGTACCAAATTTTAATTGCGCCAGGGATTGCCTTTTCTATAGTAAATTTTTCAAAATATTAATTTTTTACTGTCGCAAATTTTAATTGCGCCAGGGATTGCCTTTTCTATAGTAAGTTATTCAAAAAATAATTTTTTACTGTCGTAAATTTCAAATCCGCCAGGGAATGCCTTTTCTATAGTAAATTATTCGAAAAATAATTTTATGCTGTCGCAAATTTTAAATACGCCAGGGATTGCCTTTTCTATAGTAAATTATTCAAAAAATAATTTTCTACTGTCGCAAATTTCAAATCCGCCAGGGATTGCTTTTCTATAGTAAATTATTCAAAAAATAATTTTCAACTGTCGCAAATTTTAATTGCGCCAGGGATTGCCTTTTCTATAGTAAATTTTGCAAAAAAATAATTTTTTTACTGTCGCAAATTTCAAATCCGCCAGGGATTGCCTTTTCTATAGTAAATTATTCAAAAAATAATTTTCTACTGTCGCAAATTTTAATTACGCCAGGGATTGCCTTTTCTATAGTAAACTTTTCAAAAAATAATTTTCTATTGTCGCGAGTTTTAATTACGCCAGGGATTGTCTTTTCTATAGTAAATTATTCAAAAAATAATTTTTTACTGTCGTAAATTTTAAAAATCCCAGGGATTGCCTTTTCTATAGTAAATTATTCAAAAAATAATTTTCAACTGTCGCAAATTTTCAATACGCCAGGGATTGCCTTTTCTATAGTAAATTATTCAAAAAAATAATTTTTTACTATCGCAAATTTCAAATCCGCCAGGGATTGCCTTTTCTATAGTAAATTATTCAAAAAATAATTTTTTACTATCGCAAATTTTAATTACGCCAGGGATTGCCTTTTCTATAGTAAATTATTCAAAAAATAATTTTTTACACTCGCAAATTTTAATTACGCCAGGGATTGCCTTTTCTATAGTAAATTATTCAAAAAATAATTTTCTACTGTCGCAAATTTTAATTACGCCAGGGATTGCCTTTTCTATAGTAAATTATTCAAAAAATAATTTTTTACTGTCGCAAATTTTAATTATCCCAGGGATTGCCTTTTCTATAGTAAATTATTCAAAAAATAATTTTTTACTGTCGCAAATTTCAAATCCGCCAGGGATTGTCTTTTATATAGTAAATTATTCAAAAAATAATTTTCAACTGTCGCAAATTTTAATTGCGCCAGGGATTGCCTTTTCTATAGTAAATTATTCAAAAAATAATTTTTTACTGTCGCAAATTTTAATTACGCCAGGGATTGCCTTTTCTATAGTAAATTATTCAAAAAATAATTTTCAACTGTCGCAAATTTTAAATAAGCCAGGGATTGCCTTTTCTATAGTAAATTATTCAAAAAATAATTTTATACTGTCGCAAATTTCAAATCGGCCAGGGATTGCCTTTTCTATAGTAAACTTTTCAAAAAATAATTTTTTACTGTCGCAAATTTCAAATCCGCCAGGGATTGCCTTTTCTATAGTAAATTATTCAAAAAATAATTTTCAACTGTCGCAAATTTTAATTGCGCCAGGGATTGCCTTTTCTATAGTAAATTATTCAAAAAATAATTTTTTACTGTCGCAAATTTTAATTACGCCAGGGATTGCCTTTTCTATAGTAAATTATTCAAAAAATAATTTTCTACTGTCGCAAATTTTAGTTACGCCAGGGATTGCCTTTTCTATAGTAAATTATTCAAAAAATAATTTTCAACTGTCGCAAATTTTAAATACGCCTGGGATTGCCTTTTCTATAGTAAATTATTCAAAAAATAATTTTTTACTATCGCAAATTTCAAATCCGCCAGGGATTGCCTATTCTATAGTAAATTATTCAAAAAATAATTTTTTACTATCGCAAATTTTAATTACGCCAGGGATTGCCTTTTCTATAGTAAATTATTCAAAAAATAATTTTCAACTGTCGCAAATTTTAATTACGCCAGGGATTGCCTTTTCTATAGTAAACTTTTCAAAAAATAATTTTCAACTGTCGCAAATTTTAATTGCGCCAGGGATTGCCTTTTCTATAGTAAATTTTGCAAAAAATAATTTTCAACTGTCGCAAATTTTAATTACCCCAGGGATTGCCTTTTCTATAGTAAATTATTCAAAAATAATTTTATACTGTCGCAAATTTTAATTACGCCAGGGATTGCCTTTTCTATAGTAAATTATTCAAAAAATAATTTTCAACTGTCGCAAATTTTAATTGCGCCAGGGATTGCCTTTTCTACAGTAAATTTCTCACAAATTAATTTTTTACTGTCGCAAATTTTGAGTGCGCCAGGGATTGCCTTTTCTATAGTAAATTATTCAAAAAATAATTTTTTACTGTCGGCAATTTTAAATACGCCAGGGATTGCCTTTTCTATAGTAAATTTTGCAAAAAAATAATTTTCAACTGTCGCAAATTTTAATTACGCCAGGGATTGCCTTTTCTATAGTAAATTTTGCAAAAAAATAATTTTCTACTGTCGCAAATTTTAATTGCACCAGGGATTGCCTTTTCTATAGTAAATTATTCAAAAAATAATTTTCTACTGTCGCAAATTTTAATTGCGCCAGGGATTGCCTTTTCTATAGTAAATTTTTCAAAATATTAATTTTTTACTGTCGCAAATTTTAATTACGCCAGGGATTGCCTTTTCTATAGTAAATTATTCAAAAAATAATTTTCAACTGTCGCAAATTTTAATTGCGCCAGGGATTGCCTTTTCTATAGTAAATTATTCAAAAAATAATTTTCAACTGTCGCAAATTTTAATTGCGCCAGGGATTGCCTTTTCTACAGTAAATTTCTCAGAAATTAAGTTTTTACTGTCGCAAATTTTAAGTGCGCCAGGGATTGCCTTTTCTATAGTAAATTATTCAAAAAATAATTTTTTACTGTCGCAAATTTTAAATACGCCAGGGATTGCCTATTCTATAGTAAATTTTGCAAAAAAATAATTTTCAACTGTCGCAAATTTTAATTACGCCAGGGATTGCCTTTTCTATAGTAAATTTTGCAAAAAAATAATTTTTTACTGTCGCAAATTTCAAATCCGCCAGGGATTGCCTTTTCTATAGTAAATTATTCAAAAAATAATTTTATACTGTCCCAAATTTTAATTGCGCCAGGGATTGCCTTTTCTATAGTAAATTTTTCAAAATATTAATTTTTTACTGTCGCAAATTTTAATTGCGCCAGGGATTGCCTTTTCTATAGTAAGTTATTCAAAAAATAATTTTTTACTGTCGTAAATTTCAAATCCGCCAGGGAATGCCTTTTCTATAGTAAATTATTCGAAAAATAATTTTATGCTGTCGCAAATTTTAAATACGCCAGGGATTGCCTTTTCTATAGTAAATTATTCAAAAAATAATTTTCTACTGTCGCAAATTTCAAATCCGCCAGGGATTGCCTTTTCTATAGTAAATTATTCAAAAAATAATTTTCAACTGTCGCAAATTTTAATTACGCCAGGGATTGCCTTTTCTATAGTAAATTTTGCAAAAAAATAATTTTTTATTGTCGCAAATTTCAAATCCGCCAGGGATTGCCTTTTCTATAGTAAATTATTCAAAAAATAATTTTCTACTGTCGCAAATTTTAATTACGCCAGGGATTGCCTTTTCTATAGTAAACTTTTCAAAAAATAATTTTCTACTGTCGCGAGTTTTAATTACGCCAGGGATTGTCTTTTCTATAGTAAATTATTCAAAAAATAATTTTTTACTGTCGTAAATTTTAAAAATCCCAGGGATTGCCTTTTCTATAGTAAATTATTCAAAAAATAATTTTCAACTGTCGCAAATTTTAAATACGCCAGGGATTGCCTTTTCTATAGTAAATTATTCAAAAAAATAATTTTTTACTATCGCAAATTTCAAATCCGCCAGGGATTGCCTTTTCTATAGTAAATTATTCAAAAAATAATTTTTTACTATCGCAAATTTTAATTACGCCAGGGATTGCCTTTTCTATAGTAAATTATTCAAAAAATAATTTTCAACTGTCGCAAATTTTAATTACGCCAGGGATTGTCTTTTCTATAGTAAACTTTTCAAAAAATAATTTTCAACTGTCGCAAATTTTAATTCCGCCAGGGATTGCCTTTTCTATAGTAAATTTTGCAAAAAATAATTTTCAACTGTCGCAAATTTTAATTACGCCCGGGATTGCCTTTTCTATAGTAAATTATTCAAAAAATAATTTTATACTGTCGCAAATTTTAATTACGCCAGGGATTGCCTTTTCTATAGTAAATTATTCAAAAAATAATTTTCAACTGTCGCAAATTTTAATTGCGCCAGGGATTGCCTTTTCTACAGTAAATTTCTCACAAATTAATTTTTTACTGTCGCAAATTTTAAGTGCGCCAGGGATTGCCTTTTCTATAGTAAATTATTCAAAAAATAATTTTTTACTGTCGCAAATTTTAAATACGCCAGGGATTGCCTTTTCTATAGTAAATTTTGCAAAAAAATAATTTTCAACTGTCGCAAATTTTAATTACGCCAGGGATTGCCTTTTCTATAGTAAATTTTGCAAAAAAATAATTTTCTACTGTCGCAAATTTTAATTGCGCCAGGGATTGCCTTTTCTATAGTAAATTATTCAAAAAATAATTTTCTATTGTCGCAAATTTCAAATCCGCCAGGGATTGCCTTTTCTATAGTAAATTATTCAAAAAATAATTTTCAACTGTCGCAAATTTTAATTACGCCAGGGATTGCCTTTTCTATAGTAAATTTTGCAAAAAAATAATTTTTTACTGTCGTAAATTTTAAATATCCCAGGGATTGCCTTTTCTATAGTAAATTATTCAAAAAATAATTTTCAACTGTCGCAAATTTTAAATACGCCAGGGATTGCCTTTTCTATAGTAAATTATTCAAAAAATAATTTTTTACTATCGCAAATTTCAAATCCGCCAGGGATTGCCTTTTCTATAGTAAATTATTCAAAAAATTATTTTTTACTATCGCAAATTTTAATTACGCCAGGGATTGCCTTTTCTATAGTAAATTATTCAAAAAATAATTTTCAACTGTCGCAAATTTTAATTACGCCAGGGATTGCCTTTTCTATAGTAAACTTTTCAAAAAATAATTTTCAACTGTCGCAAATTTTAATTCCGCCAGGGATTGCCTTTTCTATAGTAAATTTTGCAAAAAATAATTTTCAACTGTCGCAAATTTTAATTACGCCAGGGATTGCCTTTTCTATAGTAAATTATTCAAAAAATAATTTTATACTGTCGCAAATTTTAATTACGCCAAGGATTGCCTTTTCTATAGTAAATTATTCAAAAAATAATTTTCAACTGTCGCAAATTTTAATTGCGCCAGGGATTGCCTTTTCTACAGTAAATTTCTCACAAATTAATTTTTTACTGTCGCAAATTTTAAGTGCGCCAGGGATTGCCTTTTCTATAGTAAATTATTCAAAAAATAATTTTTTACTGTCGCAAATTTTAAATACGCCAGGGATTGCCTTTTCTATAGTAAATTTTGCAAAAAAATAATTTTCATCTGTCGCAAATTTTAATTACGCCAGGGATTGCCTTTTCTATAGTAAATTTTGCAAAAAATAATTTTCAACTGTCGCAAATTTTAATTACGCCAGGGATTGCCTTTTCTATAGTAAATTATTCAAAAAATAATTTTATACTGTCGCAAATTTTAATTACGCCAAGGATTGCCTTTTCTATAGTAAATTATTCAAAAAATAATTTTCAACTGTCGCAAATTTTAATTGCGCCAGGGATTGCCTTTTCTACAGTAAATTTCTCACAAATTAATTTTTTACTGTCGCAAATTTTAAGTGCGCCAGGGATTGCCTTTTCTATAGTAAATTATTCAAAAAATAATTTTTTACTGTCGCAAATTTTAAATACGCCAGGGATTGCCTTTTCTATAGTAAATTTTGCAAAAAAATAATTTTCATCTGTCGCAAATTTTAATTACGCCAGGGATTGCCTTTTCTATAGTAAATTTTGCAAAAAAATAATTTTCTACTGTCGCAAATTTTAATTGCGCCAGGGATTGCCTTTTCTATAGTAAATTATTCAAAAAATAATTTTCTACTGTCGCAAATTTTAATTGCGCCAGGGATTGCCTTTTCTATAGTAAATTATTCAAAAAATAATTTTCAACTGTCGCAAATTTTAATTGCGCCAGTGATTGCCTTTTCTATAGTAAATTATTCAAAAAATAATTTTCAACTGTCGCAAATTTTAATTGCGCCAGGGATTGCCTTTTCTACAGTAAATATCTCACAAATTAATTTTTACTGTCGCAAATTTTAAGTGCGCCAGGGATTGCCTTTTCTATAGTAAATTATTCAAAAAATAATTTTTTACTGTCGCAAATTTTAAATTCGCCAGGGATTGCCTTTTCCATAGTGAATTTTGCAAAAAAATAATTTTCAACTGTCGCAAATTTTAATTACGCCAGGGATTGCCTTTTCTATAGTAAATTTTGCAAAAAAAATAATTTTTTACTGTCGCAAATTTCAAATCCGCCAGGGATTGCCTTTTCTATAGTAAATTATTCAAAAAATAATTTTATACTGTCGCAAATTTTAATTGCGCCAGGGATTGCCTTTTCTATAGTAAATTTTTCAAAATATTAATTTTTTACTGTCGCAAATTTTAATTGCGCCAGGGATTGCCTTTTCTATAGTAAATTATTCAAAAAATAATTTTCAACTGTCGCAAATTTTAATTACGCCAGGGATTGCCTTTTCTATAGTAAATTATTCAAAAAATAATTTTTTACTGTCGTAAATTTCAAATTCGCCAGGAATTGCCTTTTCTATAGTAAATTATTCAAAAAATAATTTTATACTGTCGCAAATTTTAAATACGCCAGGGATTGCCTTTTCTATAGTAAATTATTCAAAAAATAATTTTTTACTGTCGCAAATTTCAAATCAGCCAGGGATTGCCTTTTCTATAGTAAATTATTCAAAAAATAATTTTCAACTGTCGCAAATTTTAATTACGCCAGGGATTGCCTTTTCTATAGTAAATTTTGCAAAAAAATAATTTTTTACAGTCGCAAATTTCAAATCCGCCAGGGATTGCCTTTTCTATAGTAAATTATTCAAAAAATAATTTTCAACTGTCGCAAATTTTAATTACGCCAGGAATTGCCTCTTCTATAGTAAATTATTCAAAAAATAATTTTATACTGTCGCAAATTTTAAGTGCGCCACGGATTGCCTTTTCTATAGTAAATTATTCAAAAAATAATTTTATACTGTCGCAAATTTTAATTGCGCCAGGGATTGCCTTTTCTACAGTAAATTTTTCAAAATATTAATTTTTTACTGTCGCAAATTTTAATTACGCCAGGGATTGCCTTTTCTATAGTAAATTATTCATAAAATAATTTTCAACTGTCACAAATTTTAATTACGCCAGGGATTGCCTTTTCTATAGTAAATTATTCAAAAAATAATTTTCTACTGTCGCAAATTTCAAATCCGCCAGAGATTGCCTTTTCTATAGTAAATAATTCAAAAAATAATTTTCAAATGTCGCAAATTTTAATTACGCCAGGGATTGCCTTTTCTATAGTAAATTATTCAAAAAATAATTTTCTACTGTCGCAAATTTCAAATCCGCCAGGGATTGCCTTTTCTATAGTAAATTATTCAAAAAATAATTTTCAACTGTCGCAAATTTTAATTACGCCAGGGATTGCCTTTTCTATAGTAAATTATTCAAAAAATAATTTTATACTGTCGCAAATTTTAATTACGCCAGGGATTGCCTTTTCTATAGTAAATTATTCAAAAAATAATTTTCTACTGTCGCAAATTTTATTTGGGCCAGGGATTGCCTTTTCTATAGTAAATTATTCAAAAAATAATTTCTTACTGTCGCAAATTTTAAATATCCAAGGGATTGCCTTTTCTATAGTAAATTATTCAAAAAATAATTTTATACTGTCGCAAATTTTAATTGCGCCAGGGATTGCCTTTTCTATAGTAAGTTTTTCAAAATATTAATTTTTTACTGTCGCAAATTTGAATTACGCCAGGGATTGCCTTTTCTATAGTAAATTATTCAAAAAATAATTTTCAACTGTCGCAAATTTTAATTGCGCCAGGGATTGCCTTTTCTATAGTAAATTATTCAAAAAATAATTTTCAACTGTCGCAAATTTTAATTGCGCCAGGGATTGCCTTTTCTACAGTAAATTTCGCACAAATTAATTTTTTACTGTCGCAAATTTTAAGTACGCCAGGGATTGCCTTTTCTATAGTAAATTATTCAAAAAATAATTTTCTACTGTCGCAAATTTTAATTACGCCAGGGATTGCCTTTTCTATAGTAAATTTTTCAAAATATTAATTTTTTACTGTCGCAAATTTTAATTACGCCAGGGATTGCCTTTTCTGTAGTAAATTATTCAAATAATAATTTTATACTGTCGCAAATTTTAATAGCGCCAGGGATTGCCTTTTCTATAGTAAATTTTGCAAAAAATAATTTTCAACTGTCGCAAATTTTAATTGCGCCAGGGATTGCCTTTTCTATAGTAAACTTTTCAAAAAATAATTTTCAATTGTCGCAAATTTCAAATCCGCCAGGGATTGCCTTTTCTATAGTAAATTATTCAAAAAATAATTTTCAACTGTCGCAAATTTTAATTACGCCAGGGATTGCGTTTTCTATAGTAAATTATTCAAAAAATAATTTTCTACTGTCGCAAATTTTAATTACGCCAGGGATTGCCTTTTCTATAGTAAATTATTCAAAAAATAATTTTCAACTGTCGCAAATTTTAATTAAGCCAGGGATTGCCTTTTCTATAGTAAATTATTCAAAAAATAATTTTTTACTGTCGCAAATTTCAAATCCGCCAGGGATTGCCTTTTCTATAGTAAATTATTCAAAAAATAATTTTTTACTGTCGCAAATTTTAAGTGCGCCAGGGATTGCCTTTTCTATAGTAAATTATTCAAAAAATAATTTTTTACTGTCGCAAATTTCAAATCCGCCAGGTATTGTCTTTTCTATAGTAAATTATTCAAAAAATAATTTTCTACTGTCGCAAATTTTAAGTGCGCCAGGGATTGCCTTTTCTATAGTAAATTATTCAAAAAATAATTTTATACTGTCGCAAATTTTAAATGCGCCAGGGATTGCCTTTTCTATAGTAAATTATTCAAAAAATAATTTTATACTGTCGCAAATTTTAAGTGCGCCAGGTATTGCCTTTTCTATAGTAAATTATTCAAAAAATAATTTTCTACTGTCGCAAATTTTAATTACGCCAGGTATTGCCTTTTCTATAGTAAATTATTCAAAAAATAATTTTCAACTGTCGCAAATTTTAAATACTCCAGGGATTGCCTTTCCTATAGTAAATTATTCAAAAAATAATTTTCTACTGTCGCAAATTTTAATTACGCCAGGGATTGCTTTTCTATAGTAAATTATTCAAAAAATAATTTTCAACTGTCACAAATTTTAATTACGCCAGGGATTGCCTTTTCTATAGTAAATTATTCATAAAATAATTTTCAACTGTCGCAAATTTTAATTACGCCAGGGATTGCCTTTTCTATAGTAAATTATTCAAAAAATAATTTTTTACTGTCGCAAATTTTAAATATCCCAGAGATTGCCTTTTCTACAGTAAATTTTTCAAAATATTAATTTTTTACTGTCGCAAATTTTAAATACGCCAGGGATTGCCTTTTCTATAGTAAATTATTCAAAAAATAATTTTTTACTGTCGCAAATTTTAAATACGCCAGGGATTGCCTTTTCTATAGTAAATTATTCAAAAAATAATTTTCTACTGTCGCAAATTTTAATTACGCCAGGGATTGCCTTTTCTATAGTAAATTATTCAAAAAATAATTTTCAACTGTCGCAGATTTTAATTACGCCAGGGATTGCCTTTTCTATAGTAAATTATTCAAAAAATAATTTTCTACTGTCGCAAATTTTAAATATCCCTGGGATTGCCTTTTCTATAGTAAATTATTCAAAAAATAATTTTTTACTGTCGCAAATTTGAAATCCGCCAGGGATTGCCTTTTCTATAGTAAACTATTCAAAAAATTATTTTCTACTGTCGCAAATTTTAATTACGCCAGGGATTGCCTTTTCTATAGTAAATTATTCAAAAAATAATTTTTTACTGTCGAAAATTTTAAATATCCCAGGGATTGCCTTTTCTATAGTAAATTATTCAAAAAATAATTTTCAACTGTCGCAAATTTTAATTACGCCAGGGATTGCCTTTTCTATAGTAAATTATTCAAAAAATAATTTTATACTGTCGCAAATTTTAATTGCGCCAGGGATTGCCTTTTCTATAGTAAATTATTCAAAAAATAATTTTCTACTGTCGCAAATTTTAATTACGCCAGGGATTGCCTTTTCTATAGTAGATTATTCAAAAAATAATTTTTTACTGTCGCAAATTTTAAATATCCCAGGGATTGCCTTTTCTATAGTAAATTTTTCAAAATATTAATTTTTTACTGTCGCAAATTTTAAATACGCCAGGGATTGCCTTTTCTATAGTAAATTATTCAAAAAATAATTTTTTACTGTCGCAAATTTTAAATACGCCAGGGATTGCCTTTTCTATAGTAAATTATTCAAAAAATAATTTTCTACTGTCGCAAATTTTAATTACCCCAGGGATTGCCTTTTCTATAGTAAATTATTCAAAAAATAATTTTCTACTGTCGCAAATTTTAATTACGCCAGGGATTGCCTTTTCTATAGTAAATTATTCAAAAAATAATTTTTTACTGTCGCAAATTTTAATTACGCCAGGGATTGCCTTTTCTATAGTAAACTTTTCAAAAAATAATTTTCTACTGTCGCAAATTTTAATTACGCCAGGGATTGCCTTTTCTATAGTAAATTATTCAAAAAATAATTTTATACTGTCGCAAATTTTAATTACGCCAGGGATTGCCTTTTCTATAGTAAATAATTCAAAAAATAATTTTATACTGTCGCAAATTTTAATTGCGCCAGGGAATGCCTTTTCTATAGTAAATTATTCAAAAAATAATTTTCAACTGTCGCAAATATTAATTACGCCAGGGATTGCCTTTTCTATAGTAAATTATTCAAAAAATAATTTTCTACTGTCGCAAATTTTAATTGCGCCAGAGATTGCCTTTTCTATAGTAAATTATTCAAAAAATAATTTTTTACTGTCGCAAATTGTAATTGCGCCAGGGATTGCCTTTTCTATAGTAAATTATTCAAAAAATAATTTTCAACTGTCGCAAATTTTAACTGCGCCAGGGATTGCCTTTTCTATAGTAAATTATTCAAAAAATAATTTTATACTGTCGCAAATTTTAATTACGCCAGGGATTGCCTTTTCTATAGTAAATTATTCAAAAAATAATTTTCAACTGTCGCAAATTTTAATTACGCCAGGGATTGCCTTTTCTACAGTAAATTATTCAAAAAATAATTTTCTACTGTCGCAAATTTTAATTACGCCAGGGATTGCCTTTTCTATAGTAAATTATTCAAAAAATAATTTTCAACTGTCGCAAATTTTAATTACGCCAGGGATTGCCTTTTCTATAGTAAATTATTCAAAAAATAATTTTCAACTGTCGCAAATTTTAATTACGCCAGGGATTGCCTTTTCTACAGTAAATTATTCAAAAAATAATTTTCTACTGTCGCAAATTTTAATTACGCCAGGGATTGCCTTTTCTATAGTAAATTATTCAAAAAATAATTTTCAACTGTCGCAAATTTTAATTACTCCAGGGATTGCCTTTTCTATAGTAAATTATTCAAAAAATAATTTTTTACTGTCGCAAATTTTAAGTGCGCCAGGTATAGCCTTTTCTATAGTAAATTATTCAAAAAATAATTTTCAACTGTCGCAAATTTTAATTACGCCAGGGATTGCCGTTTCTATAGTAAATTATTCAAAAAATAATTTTCAACTGTCGCAAATTTTAATTACGCCAGGGATTGCCTTTTCTACAGTAAATTATTCAAAAAATAATTTTCTTCTGTCGCAAATTTTAATTACGCCAGGGATTGCCTTTTCTATAGTAAATTATTCAAAAAATAATTTTCAACTGTCGCAAATTTTAATTACGCCAGGGATTGCCGTTTCTATAGTAAATTATTCAAAAAATAATTTTCAACTGTCGCAAATTTTAATTACGCCAGGGATTGCCGTTTCTATAGTAAATTATTCAAAAAATAATTTTCAACTGTCGCAAATTTTAATTACGCCAGGGATTGCCTTTTCTACAGTAAATTATTCAAAAAATAATTTTCTACTGTCGCAAATTTTAATTACGCCAGGGATTGCCTTTTCTATAGTAAATTATTCAAAAAATAATTTTCAACTGTCGCAAATTTTAATTACGCCAGGGATTGCCGTTTCTATAGTAAATTATTCAAAAAATAATTTTCAACTGTCGCAAATTTTAATTACGCCAGGGATTGCCTTTTCTACAGTAAATTATTCAAAAAATAATTTTCTACTGTCGCAAATTTTAATTACGCCAGGGATTGCCTTTTCTATAGTAAATTATTCAAAAAATAATTTTCAACTGTCGCAAATTTTAATTACGCCAGGGATTGCCTTTTCTATAGTAAATTATTCAAAAAATAATTTTTTACTGTCGCAAATTTTAAGTGCGCCAGGGATTGCCTTTTCTATAGTAAATTATTCAAAAAATAATTTTCAACTGTCGCAAATTTTAAATATCCCAGGGATTGCCTTTTCTATAGTAAATTATTCAAAAAATAATTTTTTCCTGTCGCAAATTTTAAATACGCCAGGGATTGCCTTTTCTATAGTAAATTATTCAAAAATTAATTTTCTACTATAGCAAGTTTTAATTACGCCAGGGATTGCCTTTTCTATAGTAAATTATTCAAAAAATAATTTTATACTGTCGCAAATTTTAATTGCGCCAGGGATTGCCTTTTCTATAGTAAATTATTCAAAAAATAATTTTCAACTGTCGCAAATTTTAAATATCCCAGGGATTTGTGAGAAATTTACTATAGAAAAGGCAGTCCGTGGAATATTTAAAATTTGCGACAGTAAAAAATTATTTTTTTGCAAAATTTACTATAGAAAAGGCAATCCCTGGCGTATTTAAAATTTGCGAAAGTAAAAAATTATTTTTTGAATAATTTACTATAGAAAAGGCAATCCCTGGCGTAATTAAAATTTGCGACAGTAGAAAATTATTTTTTGAATAATTTACTATAGAAAAGGCAATCCCTGGCGCAATTACAATTTGCGACAGTAAAAAATTATTTTTTGAATAATTTACTATAGAAAAGGCAATCCCTGGCGCAATTAAAATTTGCGACAGTTGAAAATTATTTTTTGAATAATTTACTATAGAAAAGGCAATCCCTGGCGGATTTGATATTTGCGACAGTAAAAAATTATTTTTTGAATAATTTACGATAGAAAAGGCAATCCCTGGCGCAATTAAAATTTGCGACAGTTGAAAATTATTTTTTGAATAATTTACTATAGAAAAGGCAATCCCTGGCGTATTTAAAATTTGCGACAGTAGAAAATTATTTTTTGAATACTTTACTATAGAAAAGGCAATCCCTGGGGGATTTGAAATTTGCGACAGTAAAAAATTATTTTTTGAATAATTTACTATAGAAAAGGCAATCCCTGGCGGATTTGAAATTTGCGACAGTAAAAAATTATTTTTTGAATTATTTACTATAGAAAAGGCAATCCCTGGCGTAATTAAAATTTGCGACAATAGAAAATTATTTTTTGAATAATTTACTATAGAAAAGGCAATCCTTGGCGGATTTGAAATTTGCGACAGTAAAAAATTATTTTTTGAATAATTTACTATAGAAAAGGCAATCCCTGGCGGATTTGAAATTTGCGACAGTAAAAAATTATTTTTTGAATAATTTACTATAGAAAAGGCAATCCCTGGAGCAATTAAAATTTGCGACAGTAGAAAATTATTTTTTGAATAATTTACTATAGAAAAGGCAATCCCTGGCGGATTTGAAATTTGCGACAGTAAAAAATTATTTTTTGAATAATTTACTATAGAAAAGGCAATCCCTGGCGTATTTAAAATTTGCGACAGTTGAAAATTATTTTTTCAATAATTTACTATAGAAAAGGCAATCCCTGGCGCAATTAAAATTTGCGACAGTAGAAAATTATTTTTTGAATAATTTACTATAGAAAAGGCAATCCCTGGCGGATTTGAAATTTGCGACAGCTGAAAATTATTTTTTGAATAATTTACTATAGAAAAGGCAATCCCTGGCGCACTTAAAATTTGCGACAGTAAAAAATTATTTTTTGAATAATTTACTATAGAAAAGGAAATCCCTGGCGCAATTAAAATTTGCGACAGTTGAAAATTATTTTTTCAATAATTTACTATAGAACAGGCAATCCCTGGCGCAATTAAAATTTGCGACAGTAGAAAATTATTTTTTGAATAATTTACTATAGAAAAGGCAATCCCTGGCGGATTTGAAATTTGCGACAGTTGAAAATTATTTTTTGAATAATTTACTATAGAAAAGGCAATCCCTGGCGCACTTAAAATTTGCGACAGTAAAAAATTATTTTTTGAATAATTTACTATAGAAAAGGAAATCCCTGGCGCAATTAAAATTTGCGACAGTTGAAAATTATTTTTTGAATAATTTACTATAGAAAAGGCAGTCCCTGGCGCACTTAAAATTAGCGACAATAAAAAATTATTTTTTGAATAATTTACTATAGAAAAGGCAATCCCTGGCGTAATTAAAATTTGCGACAGTTGAAAATTATTTTTTGCAAAATTTACTATAGAATATGCAATCCCTGGCGTAATTAAAATTTGCGACAGTAGAAAATTATTTTTTGAATAATTTACTATAGAAAAGGCTATCCCTGGCGGATTTGAAATTTGCGACAGTAAAAAATTATTTTTTGAATAATTTACTATAGAAAAGGCAATCGCTGGCGTAATTAAAATTTGCGACAGTTGAAAATTATTTTTTGAATAATTTACTATAGAAAAGGCAATCCCTGGCGTATTTAAAATTTGCGACAGTATAAAATTATTTTATGAATAATTTATTATAGAAAAGGCAATCCCTGGCGTAATTAAAATTTGCGAATGTTGAAAATTATTTTTTGAATAATCTACTATAGAAAAGGCAATCCCTGGCGCAATTAAAATTTGCGACAGTTGAAAATTAGTTTTTGAATAAATTACTATAGAAAAGGCAATCCCTGGCGCACTTAAAATTTGCGACAGTAAAAAATTATTTTTTGAATAATTTACTATAGAAAAGGCAATCCCTGGCGCAATTACATTTTGCGACAGTTGAAAATTATTTTTTGAATAATTTACTATAGAAAAGGCAATCCCTGGCGCACTTAAAATTTGCGACAGTAAAAAATTATTTTTTGAATAATTTACTATAGAAAAGGCAATCCCTGGCGCAATTAAAATTTGCGACAGTTGAAAATTATTTTTTGAATAATTTACTATAGAAAAGGCAATCCCTGGTGTAATTAAAATTTGCGACAGTAGAAAATTATTTTTTGGATAATTTACTATAGAAAAGGCAATCCCTGGCGTATTTAAAATTTGCGACAGTATAAAATTATTTTATGAATAATTTATTATAGAAAAGGCAATCCCTGGCGTAATTAAAATTTGCGAATGTTGAAAATTATTTTTTGAATAATCTACTATAGAAAAGGCAATCCCTGGCGCAATTAAAATTTGCGACAGTTGAAAATTAGTTTTTGAATAAATTACTATAGAAAAGGCAATCCCTGGCGCACTTAAAATTTGCGACAGTAAAAAATTATTTTTTGAATAATTTACTATAGAAAAGGCAATCCCTGGCGCAATTACATTTTGCGACAGTTGAAAATTATTTTTTGAATAATTTACCATAGAAAAGGCAATCCCTGGCGCACTTAAAATTTGCGACAGTAAAAAATTATTTTTTGAATAATTTACTATAGAAAAGGCAATCCCTGGCGCAATTAAAATTTGCGACAGTTGAAAATTATTTTTTGAATAATTTACTATAGAAAAGGCAATCCCTGGTGTAATTAAAATTTGCGACAGTAGAAAATTATTTTTTGGATAATTTACTATAGAAAAGGCAATCCCTGGCGTATTTAAAATTTGCGACAGTTGAAAATTATTTTTTGAATAATTTATTATAGAAAAGGCAATCCCTGGCGTAATTAAAATTTGCGACCGTATAAAATTATTTTTTGAATAATTTACTATAGAAAAGGCAATCCCTGGCGTAATTAAAATTTGCGACAGTTGAAAATTATTTTTTGAATAATTTACTATAGAAAAGGCAATCCCTGGCGTAATTAAAATTTGCGAATGTTGAAAATTATTTTTTGAATAATCTACTATAGAAAAGGCAATCCCTGGCGCAATTAAAATTTGCGACAGTTGAAAATTAGTTTTTGAATAAATTACTATAGAAAAGGCAATCCCTGGCGCACTTAAAATTTGCGACAGTAAAAAATTATTTTTTGAATAATTTACTATAGAAAAGGCAATCCCTGGCGCAATTACATTTTGCGACAGTTGAAAATTATTTTTTGAATAATTTACTATAGAAAAGGCAATCCCTGGCGCACTTAAAATTTGCGACAGTAAAAAATTATTTTTTGAATAATTTACTATAGAAAAGGCAATCCCTGGCGCAATTAAAATTTGCGACAGTTGAAAATTATTTTTTGAATAATTTACTATAGAAAAGGCAATCCCTGGTGTAATTAAAATTTGCGACAGTAGAAAATTATTTTTTGGATAATTTACTATAGAAAAGGCAATCCCTGGCGTATTTAAAATTTGCGACAGTTGAAAATTATTTTTTGAATAATTTATTATAGAAAAGGCAATCCCTGGCGTAATTAAAATTTGCGACCGTATAAAATTATTTTTTGAATAATTTACTATAGAAAAGGCAATCCCTGGCGTAATTAAAATTTGCGACAGTTGAAAATTATTTTTTGAATAATTTACTATAGAAAAGGCAATCCCTGGGATATTTAAAATTTGCGACAGTAAAAAATTAATATTTTGAAAAATTTACTGTAGAAAAGGCAATCCCTGGCGCAATTAAAACTTGCGATAGTAAAAAATTATTTTTTGAATAATTTACTATAGAAAAGGCAATCCCTGGCGGATTTGAAATTTGCGACAGTTGAAAATTATTTTTTGAATAATTTACTATAGAAAAGACAATCCCTGGCGTAATTAAAATTTGCGACAGTAAAAAATTATTTTTTGAATAATTTACTATAGAAAAGGCAATCCCTGGCGCAATTAAAATTTGCGACAGTTGAAAATTATTTTTTGAATAATTTACTATAGAAAAGGCAATCCCTGGCGAACTTAAAATTTGGGACAGTAAAAAATTATTTTTTGAATAATTTACTATAGAAAAGGCAATCCCTGGCGTAATTAAAATTTGCGACAGTTGAAAATTATTTTTTGAATAATTTACTATAGAAAAGGCAATCCCTGGCGTAATTAAAATTTGCGACAGTAGAAAATTATTTTTTGAATAATTTACTATAGAAAAGGCAATCCCTGGCGTATTTAAAATTTGCGACAGTATAAAATTATTTTTTGAATAATTTCCTATAGAAAAGGCAATCCCTGGCGTATTTGAAATTTGCGACAGTAAAAAATTATTTTTTGAATAATTTACTATAGAAAAGGCAATCCCTGGCGTAATTAAAATTTGCGACAGTATAAAATTATTTTTTGAATAATTTACTATAGAAAAGGCAATCCCTGGCGTATTTAAAATTTGCGACAGTATAAAATTATTTTTTGAATAATTTACTATAGAAAAGGCAATCCCTGGCGGATTTGAAATTTGCGACAGTAAAAAATTATTTTTTGAATAATTTACTATAGTAAAGGCAATCCCTGGCGTAATTAAAATTTGCGACAGTATAAAATTATTTTTTGAATAATTTACTATAGAAGAGGCAATCCCTGGCGTAATTAAAATTTGCGACAGTTGAAAATTATTTTGTGAATAATTTACTATAGAAATGGCAATCCCTGGCGTATTTAAAATTTGCGACAGTATAAAATTATTTTTTGAATAATTTACTATAGAAAAGGCAATCCCTGGCGTAATTAAAATTTGCGACAGTTGAAAATTATTTTTTGAATAATTTACTATAGAAAAGGCAATCCCTGGCGCAATTAAAATTTGCGACAGTTGAAAATTATTTTTTGAATAATTTACTGTAGAAAAGGCAATCCCTGGCGCAATTAAAATTTGCGACAGTATAAAATTATTTTTTGAATAATTTACTATAGAAAAGGCAATCCCTGGCGCACTTAAAATTTGCGACAGTATAAAATTATTTTTTGAATAATTTACTATAGAAAAGGCAATCCCTGCCGTAATTAAAATTTGCGACAGTTGAAAATTATTTTTTGAATAATTTACTATAGAAAAGGCAATCCCTGGCGGATTTGAAATTTGCGACAGTAAAAAATTATTTTTTTGCAAAATTTACTATAGAAAAGGCAATCCCTGGCGTAATTAAAATTTGCGACAGTAGAAAATTATTTTTTGAATAATTTACTATAGAAAAGGCAATCCCTGGCGCAATTACAATTTGCGACAGTAGAAAATTATTTTTTGAATAATTTACTATAGAAAAGGCAATCCCTGGCGTATTTAAAATTTGCGACAGTTGAAAATTATTTTTTGAATAATTTACTATAGAAAAGGCAATCCCTGGCGTAATTAAAATTTGCAACAGTTGAAAAATATTTTTTGAATAATTTACTATAGAAAAGGCAATCCCTGGCGTAATTAAAATTTGCGACAGTAGAAAATTATTTTTTGAATAATTTACTATAGAAAAGGCAATCCCTGGCGTATTTAAAATTTGCGACAGTAAAAAATTAATTTGTGAAAAATTTACCTGGCGAAATTGAAATTTGCGAGAGTAAAAAATTATTTTTTGAATAATTTACTATAGAAAAGGCAACCCCTGGCGCACTTAAAATTTGCGACAATAAAAAATTATTTTTTGAATAATTTACTATAGAAAAGGCAATCCCTGGCGCACTTAAAATTTTCGACAGTAAAAAATTATTTTTTGAATAATTTACTATAGAATAGGCAATCCCTGGCGTATTTAAAATTTGCGACAGTAAAAAATTAATTTTTGAAAAATTTACTGTAGAAAAGGCAATCTCTGGCGCAATTAAAATTTGCGACAGTAGAAAATTATTTTTTGAAAAACTTACTGCAGAAAAGGCAATCCCTGGCGCAATTAAAATTTGGGACAGTAGAAAATTATTTTTTGAATAATTTACTATAGAAAAGGCAATCCCTGGCGCAATTAACATTTGCGACAGTAAAAAATTATTTTTTGCAAAATTTACTATAGAAAAGCAATCCCTGGCGCACTTAAAATTTGCGACAGTAAAAAATTATTTTGTGAGAAATTTACTATAGAAAAGGCAATCCCTGGGATATTTAAAATTTGCGACAGTAGAAAATTATTTTTTGAATAATTTACTATAGAAAAGGCAATCCCTTGCGCAATTACAATTTGCGACAATAAAAAATTATTTTTTGAAAAATTTACTGTAGAAAAGGCAATCCCTGGCGCAATTAAAATTTGCGACAGTAGAAAATTATTTTTTGAATAATTTACTATAGAAAAGGCAATCCCTGGCGTAATTAAAATTTGCGACAGTAAAAAATTATTTTTTGAATAATTTACTATAGAAAAGGCAATCCCTGACGTATTTAAAATTTGCGACAGTAAGAAATTATTTTTTGAATAATTTACAATAGAAAAGGCAATCCCTGGCGTATTTAAAATTTGCGACAGTAAAAAATTATTTTTTGCAAAATTTACTATAGAAAAGGAAATCCCTGGCGTAATTAAAATTTGCGACAGTATAAAATTATTTTTTGAATAATTTACTATAGAAAAGGCAATCCCTGGCTTAATTAAAATTTGCGACATTAAAAAATAATTTTTTGAATAATTTCCTATAGAAAAGGCAATCCCTGGCGTAATTAAAATTTGCGACAGTAGAAAATTATTTTTTGCTAAATTTACTATAGAAAAAGCAATCCCTGGCGCAATTAAAACTTGCGATAGTAAAAAATTATTTTTTGAATAATTTACTATAGAAAAGGCAATCCCTGGCGTAATTAAAATTTGCGACAGTTGAAAATTATTTTTTGAATAATTTACTATAGAAAAGGCAATCCCTGGCGAACTTACAATTTGCGACAGTAGAAAATTATTTTTTGCTAAATTTACTATAGAAAAAGCAATCCCTGGCGCAATTAAAACTTGCGATAGTAAAAAATTATTTTTTGAATAATTTACTATAGAAAAGGCAATCCCTGGCGTAATTAAAATTTGCGACAGTAAAAAATTATTTTTTGAATAATTTACTATAGAAAAGGCAATCCCTGGCGTATTTAAAATTTGCAACAGTACAAAATTATTTTTTGAATAATTTACTATAGAAAAGGCAATCCCTGGCGTAACTAAAATTTGCGACAGTAGAAAATTATTTTTTGCTAAATTTACTATAGAAAAAGCAATCCCTGGCGCAATTAAAACTTGCGATAGTAAAAAATTATTTTTTGAATAATTTACTATAGAAAAGGCAATCCCTGGCGTAATTAAATTTTGCGACAGTAGAAAATTATTTTTTGAATAATTTACTATAGAAAAGGCAATCCCTGGCGTAATTAAAATTTGCGACAGTAAAAAATTATTTTTTGAATAATTTACTACAGAAAAGGCAATCCCTGGCGCACTTAAAATTTTCGACAGTAGAAAATTATTTTTTGAATAATTTACTATAGAAAAGGCAATCCCTGGCGCAATTAAAATTTGCGACAGTAGAAAACTATTTTTTGAATAATTTACTATAGAAAAGGCAATCCCTGGCGCAATTAAACTTGCGATAGTAAAAAATTATTTTTTGAATAGTTTACTTTAGAAAAGGCAATCCCTGGCGCAATTAAAACTTGCGATAGTAAAAAATTATTTTTTGAATAATTTACTATAGAAAAGGCAATCCCTGGCGGATTTGAAATTTGCGACAGTTGAAAATTATTTTTTGAATAATTTACTATAGAAAAGGCAATCCCTGGCGAACTTACAATTTGCGACAGTAGAAAATTATTTTTTGAATAATTTACTATAGAAAAGGCAATCCCTGGCGCAATTAAAATTTGCGACAGTAGAAAATTATTTTTTGAATAATTTACTATAGAAAAGGCAATCCCTGGCGCAATTAAAACTTGCGATAGTAAAAAATTATTTTTTGAATAATTTACTATAGAAAAGGCAATCCCTGGCGCAATTAAAACTTGCGATAGTAAAAAATTATTTTTTGAATAATTTACTATAGAAAAGGCAATCCCTGGCGCAAATAAAATTTGCGACAGTTGAAAATTATTTTTTGAATAATTTACTATAGAAAAGGCAATCCCTGGCGCAATTAAAATTTGCGACAGTTGAAAATTATTTTTTGAATAATTTACTATAGAAAAGGCAATCCCTGGCGCACTTAAAATTTGCGACAGTAAAAAATTATTTTTTGAATAATTTACTATAGAAAAGGCAATCCCTGGCGTAATTAAAATTTGCGACAGTTGAAAATTATTTTTTGAATAATTTACTATAGAAAAGGCAATCCCTGGCGCAATTAAAATTTGCGACAGTTGAAAATTATTTTTTGAATAATTTACTATAGAAAAGGCAATCCCTGGGATATTTAAAATTTGCGACAGTAAAAAATTAATATTTTGAAAAATTTACTGTAGAAAAGGCAATCCCTGGCGCAATTAAAACTTGCGATAGTAAAAAATTATTTTTTGAATAATTTACTATAGAAAAGGCAATCCCTGGCGGATTTGAAATTTGCGACAGTTGACAATTATTTTTATGCAAAATTTACTATAGAAAAGGCAATCCCTGGCGCAATTAAAACTTGCGATAGTAAAAAATTATTTTTTGAATAATTTACTATAGAAAAGGCAATCCCTGGCGTAATTAAAATTTGCGAAAGTAGAAAATTATTTTTTGAATAATTTACTATAGAAAAGGCAATCCCTGGCGTAATTAAAATTTGCGACAGTATAAAATTATTTTTTGAATAATTTACTATAGAAAAGGCAATCCCTGGCGTAATTAAAATTTGCGACAGTTGAAAATTATTTTTTGCAAAATTTACTATAGAAAAGGCAATCCCTGGCGCACTTAAAATTTGCGACAGTAAAAAAATTTTTTGATTAATTTACTATAGAAAAGGCAATCCCTGGCGCAATTAAAATTTGCGACAGTAGAAAATTATTTTTTGAATAATTTACTATAGAAAAGGCAATCCCTGGCGTAATTAAAATTTGCGACAGTTGAAAATTATTTTTTGAATAATTTACTATAGAAAAGGCAATCCCTGGCGTAATTAAAATTTGCAACAGTAGAAAATTATTTTTTGAATAATTTACTATAGAAAAGGCAATCGTTGGCGTAATTAAAATTTGCGACAGTAGAAAATTATTTTTTGAGTAATTTACTATAGAAAAGGCAATCCCTGGCGGATTTGAAATTTGCGACAGTTGAAAATTATTTTTTGAATAATTTACTATAGAAAAGGCAATCCCTGGCGTAATTAAAATTTGCGACAGTAAAAAATTATTTTTTGAATAATTTACTATAGAAAAGGCAATCCCTGGCGTAATTAAAATTTGCGACAGTTGAAAATTATTTTTTGAATAATTTACTATAGAAAAGGCAATCCTTGGCGTAATTAAAATTTGCGACAGTAGAAAATTATTTTTTGAATAATTTACTATAGAAAAGGCAATCCCTGGCGTAATTAAAATTTGCGACAGTAGAAAATTATTTTTTGAATAATTTACTATAGAAAAGGCAATCCCTGGCGTAATTAAAATTTGCGACAGTTGAAAATTTTTTTTTGAATAATTTACTATAGAAAAGGCAATCCCTGGCGTAATTAAAATTTCCGACAGTTGAAAATTATTTTTTGAGTAATTTACTATAGAAAAGGCAATCCCTGGCGTAATTAAAATTTGCGACAGTAAAAAATTAATATTTTGAATAATTTACTATAGAAAAGGCAATCCCTAGCGTAATTAAAATTTGCGACAGTATAAAATTATTTTTTGAATAATTTACTATAGAAAGGGCAATCCCTGGCGTATTTAAAATTTGCAACAGTACAAAATTATTTTTTGAATAATTTACTATAGAAAAGGCAATCCCTGGCGTAATTAAAATTTGCGACAGTAAAAAATTATTTTTTGAATAATTTACTATAGAAAAGGCAATCCCTAGCGTAATTAAAATTTGCGACAGTATAAAATTATTTTTTGAATAATTTACTATAGAAAAGGCAATCCCTGGCGTATTTAAAATTTGCAACAGTACAAAATTATTTTTTGAATAATTTACTATAGAAAAGGCAATCCCTGGCGTAATTAAAATTTGCGACAGTAGAAAATTATTTTTTGAATTATTTACTATAGAAAAGGCAATCCCTGGCGTAATTAAAATTTGCGACAGTAAAAAATTAATATTTTGAATAATTTACTATAGAAAAGGCAATCCCTGGCGTAATTAAAATTTGCGACAGTAGAAAATTATTTTTTGAATAATTTACTATAGAAAAGGCAATCCCTGGCGTAATTAAAATTTGCGACAGTTGAAAATTATTTTTTGAATAATTTACTATAGAAAAGGCAATCCCTGGCGTAATTAAAATTTGCGACAGTTGAAAATTATTTTTTGAATAATTTACTATAGAAAAGGCAATCCCTGGCGTAATTAAAATTTGCGACAGTAAAAAATTAATATTTTGAATAATTTACTATAGAAAAGGCAATCCCTAGCGTAATTAAAATTTGCGACAGTATAAAATTATTTTTTGAATAATTTACTATAGAAAAGGCAATCCCTGGCGTATTTAAAATTTGCAACAGTACAAAATTATTTTTTGAATAATTTACTATAGAAAAGGCAATCCCTGGCGTAATTAAAATTTGCGACAGTAAAAAATTATTTTTTGAATAATTTACTATAGAAAAGGCAATCCCTAGCGTAATTAAAATTTGCGACAGTATAAAATTATTTTTGAATAATTTACTATAGAAAAGGCAATCCCTGGCGTATTTAAAATTTGCAACAGTACAAAATTATTTTTTGAATAATTTACTATAGAAAAGGCAATCCCTGGCGTAACTAAAATTTGCGACAGTAGAAAATTATTTTTTGAATAATTTACTATAGAAAAGGCAATCCCTGGCGTAATTAAAATTTGCGACAGTAAAAAATTAATATTTTGAATAATTTACTATAGAAAAGGGAATCCCTGGCGCAATTAAAATTTGCGACAGTTGAAAATTATTTTTTGAATAATTTACTATAGAAAAGGCAATCCCTGGCGTAATTAAAATTTGCGACAGTTGAAAATTATTTTTTGAATAATTTACTATAGAAAAGGCAATCCCTGGCGTAATTAAAATTTGCGACAGTAGAAAATTATTTTTTGAATAATTTACTATAGAAAAGGCAATCCCTGGCGTAATTAAAATATGCGACAGTAGAAAATTATTTTTTGAATAATTTACTATAGAAAAGGCAATCCCTGGCGGATTTGAAATTTGCGACAGTTGAAAATTATTTTTTGAATAATTTACTATAGAAAAGGCAATCCCTGGCGTAATTAAAATTTGCGACAGTAAAAAATTATTTTTTGAATAATTTACTATAGAAAAGGCAATCCCTGGCGTAATTAAAATTTGCGACAGTATAAAATTATTTTTTGAATAATTTACTATAGAAAAGGCAACCCCTGGCGTATTTAAAATTTGCAACAGTATAAAATTATTTTTTGAATAATTTACTATAGAAAAGGCAATCCCTGGCGTAATTAAAATTTGCGACAGTAGAAAATTATTTTTTGAATAATTTACTATAGAAAAGGCAATCCCTGGCGCAATTAAAATTTGCGACAATAGAAAATTATTTTTTGAATAATTTACTATAGAAAAGGCAATCCCTGGCGGATTTGAAATTTGCGACAGTAAAAAATTATTTTTTGAATAATTTACTATAGAAAAGGCAATCCCTGGCGGATTTGAAATTTGCGATAGTTGAAAATTATTTTTTGAATAATTTACTATAGAAAAGGCAAACCCTGGCGCACTTAAAATTTGCGACAGTAAAAAATTATTTTTGAATAATTTACTATAGAAAAGGCAATCCCTGGCGTATTTAAAATTTGCGACAGTAAAAAATTATTTTTTGAATAATTTACTATAGAAAAGGCAATCCCTGGCGGATTTGAAATTTGAGACAGTAAAAAATTATTTTTTGAATAATTTACTATAGAAAGGGCAATTCCTGGCGCACTTAAAATTTGCGACAGTAAAAAATTATTTTTTGAATAATTTACTATAGAAAAGGCAATCCCTGGCGTAATTAAAATTTGCGACAGTTGAAAATTATTTTTTGAATAATTTACTATAGAAAAGGCAATCCCTGGCGCAATTAAAATTTGCGACAATAGAAAATTATTATTTGAATAATTTACTATAGAAAAGGCAATCCCTGGCGGATTTGAAATTTGCGACAGTAAAAAATTATTTTTTGAATAATTTACTATAGAAAAGGCAATCCCTGGCGGATTTGATATTTGCGATAGTTGAAAATTATTTTTTGAATAATTTACTATAGAAAAGGCAATCCCTGGCGCACTTAAAATTTGCGACAGTAAAAAATTATTTTTTGAATAATTTACTACAGAATAGGCAATCCCTGGCGCACTAAAAATTTGCGACAGTAAAAAATTATTTTTTGAATAATTTACTATAGAAAAGGCAATCCCTGGCGTAATTAAAATTTGCGACAGTTGAAAATTATTTTTTGAATAATTTACTATAGAAAAGGCAATCCCTGGCGTATTTAAAATTTGCAACAGTACAAAATTATTTGTTGAATAATTTACTATAGAAAAGGCAATCCCTGGCGTAATTAAAATTTGCGACAGTAAAAAATTATTTTTTGAATAATTTACTATAGAAAAGGCAATCCCTAGCGTAATTAAAATTTGCGACAGTATAAAATTATTTTTTGAATAATTTACTATAGAAAAGGCAATCCCTGGCGTATTTAAAATTTGCAACAGTACAAAATAATTTTTTGAATAATTTACTATAGAAAAGGCAATCCCTGGCGTAATTAAAATTTGCGACAGTAGAAAATTATTTTTTGAATAATTTACTATAGAAAAGGCAATCCCTGGCGTAATTAAAATTTGCGACAGTAAAAAATTATTTTTTGAATAATTTACTATAGAAAAGGCAATCCCTGGCGTAATTAAAATTTGCGACAGTAAAAAATTAATATTTTGAATAATTTACTATAGAAAAGGCAATCCCTGGCGTAATTAAAATTTGCGACAGTATAAAATTATTTTTTGAATAATTTACTATAGAAAAGGCAATCCCTGGCGTAATTAAAATTTGCGACAGTTGAAAATTTTTTTTTGCAAAATTTACTATAGAAAAGGCAATCCCTGGCGCACTTAAAATTTGCGACAGTAAAAAATTATTTTTTGATTAATTTACTATAGAAAAGGCAATCCCTGGCGCAATTAAAATTTGCGACAGTTGAAAATTATTTTTTGAATAATTTACTATAGAAAAGGCAATCCCTGGCGTAATTAAAATTTGCGACAGTTGAAAATTATTTTTTGAATAATTTACTATAGAAAAGGCAATCCCTGGCGTAATTAAAATTTGCGACAGTAGAAAATTATTTTTTGAATAATTTACTATAGAAAAGGCAATCCCTGGCGTAATTAAAATTTGCGACAGTAGAAAATTATTTTTTGAATAATTTACTATAGAAAAGGCAATCCCTGGCGGATTTGAAATTTGCGACAGTTGAAAATTATTTTTTGAATAATTTACTATAGAAAAGGCAATCCCTGGCGTAATTAAAATTTGCGACAGTAAAAAATTATTTTTTGAATAATTTACTATAGAAAAGGCAATCCCTGGCGTAATTAAAATTTGCGACAGTATAAAATTATTTTTTGAATAATTTACTATAGAAAAGGCAATCCCTGGCGTATTTAAAATTTGCAACAGTATAAAATTATTTTTTGAATAATTTACTATAGAAAAGGCAATCCCTGGCGTAATTAAAATTTGCGACAGTAGAAAATTATTTTTTGAATAATTTACTATAGAAAAGGCAATCCCTGGCGCAATTAAAATTTGCGACAATAGAAAATTATTTTTTGAATAATTTACTATAGAAAAGGCAATCCCTGGCGGATTTGAAATTTGCGACAGTAAAAAATTATTTTTTGAATAATTTACTATAGAAAAGGCAATCCCTGGCGGATTTGAAATTTGCGATAGTTGAAAATTATTTTTTGAATAATTTACTATAGAAAAGGCAATCCCTGGCGCACTTAAAATTTACGACAGTTGAAAATTATTTTTTGAATAATTTACTATAGAAAAGGCAATCCCTGGCGCAATTAAAATTTGCGACAATAGAAAATTATTTTTTGAATAATTTACTATAGAAAAGGCAATCCCTTGCGCAATTACAATTTGCGACAATAAAAAATTATTTTTTGAAAAATTTACTGTAGAAAAGGCAATCCCTGGCGCAATTAAAATTTGCGACAGTAGAAAATTATTTTTTGAATAATTTACTATAGAAAAGGCAATCCCTGGCGTAATTAAAATTTGCGACAGTAAAAAATTATTTTTTGAATAATTTACTATAGAAAAGGCAATCCCTGACGTATTTAAAATTTGCGACAGTAAGAAATTATTTTTTGAATAATTTACAATAGAAAAGGCAATCCCTGGCGTATTTAAAATTTGCGACAGTAAAAAATTATTTTTTGCAAAATTTACTATAGAAAAGGAAATCCCTGGCGTAATTAAAATTTGCGACAGTATAAAATTATTTTTTGAATAATTTACTATAGAAAAGGCAATCCCTGGCTTAATTAAAATTTGCGACATTAAAAAATAATTTTTTGAATAATTTCCTATAGAAAAGGCAATCCCTGGCGTAATTAAAATTTGCGACAGTAGAAAATTATTTTTTGCTAAATTTACTATAGAAAAAGCAATCCCTGGCGCAATTAAAACTTGCGATAGTAAAAATTATTTTTTGAATAATTTACTATAGAAAAGGCAATCCCTGGCGTAATTAAAATTTGCGACAGTTGAAAATTATTTTTTGAATAATTTACTATAGAAAAGGCAATCCCTGGCGAACTTACAATTTGCGACAGTAGAAAATTATTTTTTGCTAAATTTACTATAGAAAAAGCAATCCCTGGCGCAATTAAAACTTGCGATAGTAAAAAATTATTTTTTGAATAATTTACTATAGAAAAGGCAATCCCTGGCGTAATTAAAATTTGCGACAGTAAAAAATTATTTTTTGAATAATTTACTATAGAAAAGGCAATCCCTGGCGTATTTAAAATTTGCAACAGTACAAAATTATTTTTTGAATAATTTACTATAGAAAAGGCAATCCCTGGCGTAACTAAAATTTGCGACAGTAGAAAATTATTTTTTGCTAAATTTACTATAGAAAAAGCAATCCCTGGCGCAATTAAAACTTGCGATAGTAAAAAAATATTTTTTGAATAATTTACTATAGAAAAGGCAATCCCTGGCGTAATTAAATTTTGCGACAGTAGAAAATTATTTTTTGAATAATTTACTATAGAAAAGGCAATCCCTGGCGTAATTAAAATTTGCGACAGTAAAAAATTATTTTTTGAATAATTTACTACAGAAAAGGCAATCCCTGGCGCACTTAAAATTTTCGACAGTAGAAAATTATTTTTTGAATAATTTACTATAGAAAAGGCAATCCCTGGCGCAATTAAAATTTGCGACAGTAGAAAACTATTTTTTGAATAATTTACTATAGAAAAGGCAATCCCTGGCGCAATTAAAACTTGCGATAGTAAAAAATTATTTTTTGAATAGTTTACTTTAGAAAAGGCAATCCCTGGCGCAATTAAAACTTGCGATAGTAAAAAATTATTTTTTGAATAATTTACTATAGAAAAGGCAATCCCTGGCGGATTTGAAATTTGCGACAGTTGAAAATTATTTTTTGAATAATTTACTATAGAAAAGGCAATCCCTGGCGAACTTACAATTTGCGACAGTAGAAAATTATTTTTTGAATAATTTACTATAGAAAAGGCAATCCCTGGCGCAATTAAAATTTGCGACAGTAGAAAATTATTTTTTGAATAATTTACTATAGAAAAGGCAATCCCTGGCGCAATTAAAACTTGCGATAGTAAAAAATTATTTTTTGAATAATTTACTATAGAAAAGGCAATCCCTGGCGCAATTAAAACTTTCGATAGTAAAAAATTATTTTTTGAATAATTTACTATAGAAAAGGCAATCCCTGGCGCAAATAAAATTTGCGACAGTTGAAAATTATTTTTTGAATAATTTACTATAGAAAAGGCAATCCCTGGCGCAATTAAAATTTGCGACAGTTGAAAATTATTTTTTGAATAATTTACTATAGAAAAGGCAATCCCTGGCGCACTTAAAATTTGCGACAGTAAAAAATTATTTTTTGAATAATTTACTATAGAAAAGGCAATCCCTGGCGTAATTAAAATTTGCGACAGTTGAAAATTATTTTTTGAATAATTTACTATAGAAAAGGCAATCCCTGGCGCAATTAAAATTTGCGACAGTTGAAAATTATTTTTTGAATAATTTACTATAGAAAAGGCAATCCCTGGGATATTTAAAATTTGCGACAGTAAAAAATTAATATTTTGAAAAATTTACTGTAGAAAAGGCAATCCCTGGCGCAATTAAAACTTGCGATAGTAAAAAATTATTTTTTGAATAATTTACTATAGAAAAGGCAATCCCTGGCGGATTTGAAATTTGCGACAGTTGACAATTATTTTTATGCAAAATTTACTATAGAAAAGGCAATCCCTGGCGCAATTAAAACTTGCGATAGTAAAAAATTATTTTTTGAATAATTTACTATAGAAAAGGCAATCCCTGGCGTAATTAAAATTTGCGAAAGTAGAAAAATTATTTTTTGAATAATTTACTATAGAAAAGGCAATCCCTGGCGTAATTAAAATTTGCGACAGTATAAAATTATTTTTTGAATAATTTACTATAGAAAAGGCAATCCCTGGCGTAATTAAAATTTGCGACAGTTGAAAATTATTTTTTGCAAAATTTACTATAGAAAAGGCAATCCCTGGCGCACTTAAAATTTGCGACAGTAAAAAAATTTTTTGATTAATTTACTATAGAAAAGGCAATCCCTGGCGCAATTAAAATTTGCGACAGTAGAAAATTATTTTTTGAATAATTTACTATAGAAAAGGCAATCCCTGGCGTAATTAAAATTTGCGACAGTTGAAAATTATTTTTTGAATAATTTACTATAGAAAAGGCAATCCCTGGCGTAATTAAAATTTGCAACAGTAGAAAATTATTTTTTGAATAATTTACTATAGAAAAGGCAATCGTTGGCGTAATTAAAATTTGCGACAGTAGAAAATTATTTTTTGAGTAATTTACTATAGAAAAGGCAATCCCTGGCGGATTTGAAATTTGCGACAGTTGAAAATTATTTTTTGAATAATTTACTATAGAAAAGGCAATCCCTGGCGTAATTAAAATTTGCGACAGTAAAAAATTATTTTTTGAATAATTTACTATAGAAAAGGCAATCCCTGGCGTAATTAAAATTTGCGACAGTTGAAAATTATTTTTTGAATAATTTACTATAGAAAAGGCAATCCTTGGCGTAATTAAAATTTGCGACAGTAGAAAATTATTTTTTGAATAATTTACTATAGAAAAGGCAATCCCTGGCGTAATTAAAATTTGCGACAGTAGAAAATTATTTTTTGAATAATTTACTATAGAAAAGGCAATCCCTGGCGTAATTAAAATTTGCGACAGTTGAAAATTTTTTTTTGAATAATTTACTATAGAAAAGGCAATCCCTGGCGTAATTAAAATTTCCGACAGTTGAAAATTATTTTTTGAGTAATTTACTATAGAAAAGGCAATCCCTGGCGTAATTAAAATTTGCGACAGTAAAAAATTAATATTTTGAATAATTTACTATAGAAAAGGCAATCCCTAGCGTAATTAAAATTTGCGACAGTATAAAATTATTTTTTGAATAATTTACTATAGAAAGGGCAATCCCTGGCGTATTTAAAATTTGCAACAGTACAAAATTATTTTTTGAATAATTTACTATAGAAAAGGCAATCCCTGGCGTAATTAAAATTTGCGACAGTAAAAAATTATTTTTTGAATAATTTACTATAGAAAAGGCAATCCCTAGCGTAATTAAAATTTGCGACAGTATAAAATTATTTTTTGAATAATTTACTATAGAAAAGGCAATCCCTGGCGTATTTAAAATTTGCAACAGTACAAAATTATTTTTTGAATAATTTACTATAGAAAAGGCAATCCCTGGCGTAATTAAAATTTGCGACAGTAGAAAATTATTTTTTGAATAATTTACTATAGAAAAGGCAATCCCTGGCGTAATTAAAATTTGCGACAGTAAAAAATTAATATTTTGAATAATTTACTATAGAAAAGGCAATCCCCTGGCGTAATTAAAATTTGCGACAGTAGAAAATTATTTTTTGAATAATTTACTATAGAAAAGGCAATCCCTGGCGTAATTAAAATTTGCGACAGTTGAAAATTATTTTTGAATAATTTACTATAGAAAAGGCAATCCCTGGCGTAATTAAAATTTGCGACAGTTGAAAATTATTTTTTGAATAATTTACTATAGAAAAGGCAATCCCTGGCGTAATTAAAATTTGCGACAGTAAAAAATTAATATTTTGAATAATTTACTATAGAAAAGGCAATCCCTAGCGTAATTAAAATTTGCGACAGTATAAAATTATTTTTTGAATAATTTACTATAGAAAAGGCAATCCCTGGCGTATTTAAAATTTGCAACAGTACAAAATTATTTTTTGAATAATTTACTATAGAAAAGGCAATCCCTGGCGTAATTAAAATTTGCGACAGTAAAAAATTATTTTTTGAATAATTTACTATAGAAAAGGCAATCCCTAGCGTAATTAAAATTTGCGACAGTATAAAATTATTTTTTGAATAATTTACTATAGAAAAGGCAATCCCTGGCGTATTTAAAATTTGCAACAGTACAAAATTATTTTTTGAATAATTTACTATAGAAAAGGCAATCCCTGGCGTAACTAAAATTTGCGACAGTAGAAAATTATTTTTTGAATAATTTACTATAGAAAAGGCAATCCCTGGCGTAATTAAAATTTGCGACAGTAAAAAATTAATATTTTGAATAATTTACTATAGAAAAGGGAATCCCTGGCGCAATTAAAATTTGCGACAGTTGAAAATTATTTTTTGAATAATTTACTATAGAAAAGGCAATCCCTGGCGTAATTAAAATTTGCGACAGTTGAAAATTATTTTTTGAATAATTTACTATAGAAAAGGCAATCCCTGGCGTAATTAAAATTTGCGACAGTAGAAAATTATTTTTTGAATAATTTACTATAGAAAAGGCAATCCCTGGCGTAATTAAAATATGCGACAGTAGAAAATTATTTTTTGAATAATTTACTATAGAAAAGGCAATCCCTGGCGGATTTGAAATTTGCGACAGTTGAAAATTATTTTTTGAATAATTTACTATAGAAAAGGCAATCCCTGGCGTAATTAAAATTTGCGACAGTAAAAAATTATTTTTTGAATAATTTACTATAGAAAAGGCAATCCCTGGCGTAATTAAAATTTGCGACAGTATAAAATTATTTTTTGAATAATTTACTATAGAAAAGGCAACCCCTGGCGTATTTAAAATTTGCAACAGTATAAAATTATTTTTTGAATAATTTACTATAGAAAAGGCAATCCCTGGCGTAATTAAAATTTGCGACAGTAGAAAATTATTTTTTGAATAATTTACTATAGAAAAGGCAATCCCTGGCGCAATTAAAATTTGCGACAATAGAAAATTATTTTTTGAATAATTTACTATAGAAAAGGCAATACCTGGCGGATTTGAAATTTGCGACAGTAAAAAATTATTTTTTGAATAATTTACTATAGAAAAGGCAATCCCTGGCGGATTTGAAATTTGCGATAGTTGAAAATTATTTTTTGAATAATTTACTATAGAAAAGGCAAACCCTGGCGCACTTAAAATTTGCGACAGTAAAAAATTATTTTTTGAATAATTTACTATAGAAAAGGCAATCCCTGGCGTATTTAAAATTTGCGACAGTAAAAAATTATTTTTTGAATAATTTACTATAGAAAAGGCAATCCCTGGCGGATTTGAAATTTGAGACAGTAAAAAATTATTTTTTGAATAATTTACTATAGAAAGGGCAATCCCTGGCGCACTTAAAATTTGCGACAGTAAAAAATTATTTTTTGAATAATTTACTATAGAAAAGGCAATCCCTGGCGTAATTAAAATTTGCGACAGTTGAAAATTATTTTTTGAATAATTTACTATAGAAAAGGCAATCCCTGGCGCAATTAAAATTTGCGACAATAGAAAATTATTATTTGAATAATTTACTATAGAAAAGGCAATCCCTGGCGGATTTGAAATTTGCGACAGTAAAAAATTATTTTTTGAATAATTTACTATAGAAAAGGCAATCCCTGGCGGATTTGATATTTGCGATAGTTGAAAATTATTTTTTGAATAATTTACTATAGAAAAGGCAATCCCTGGCGCACTTAAAATTTGCGACAGTAAAAAATTATTTTTTGAATAATTTACTACAGAAAAGGCAATCCCTGGCGCACTAAAAATTTGCGACAGTAAAAAATTATTTTTTGAATAATTTACTATAGAAAAGGCAATCCCTGGCGTAATTAAAATTTGCGACAGTTGAAAATTATTTTTTGAATAATTTACTATAGAAAAGGCAATCCCTGGCGTATTTAAAATTTGCAACAGTACAAAATTATTTGTTGAATAATTTACTATAGAAAAGGCAATCCCTGGCGTAATTAAAATTTGCGACAGTAAAAAATTATTTTTTGAATAATTTACTATAGAAAAGGCAATCCCTAGCGTAATTAAAATTTGCGACAGTATAAAATTATTTTTTGAATAATTTACTATAGAAAAGGCAATCCCTGGCGTATTTAAAATTTGCAACAGTACAAAATAATTTTTTGAATAATTTACTATAGAAAAGGCAATCCCTGGCGTAATTAAAATTTGCGACAGTAGAAAATTATTTTTTGAATAATTTACTATAGAAAAGGCAATCCCTGGCGTAATTAAAATTTGCGACAGTAAAAAATTATTTTTTGAATAATTTACTATAGAAAAGGCAATCCCTGGCGCAATTAAAATTTGCGACAGTTGAAAATTATTTTTTGAATAATTTACTATAGAAAAGGCAATCCCTGGCGTAATTAAAATTTGCGACAGTATAAAATTATTTTTTGAATAATTTACTATAGAAAAGGCAATCCCTGGCGTAATTAAAATTTGCGACAGTTGAAAATTTTTTTTTGCAAAATTTACTATAGAAAAGGCAATCCCTGGCGCACTTAAAATTTGCGACAGTAAAAAATTATTTTTTGATTAATTTACTATAGAAAAGGCAATCCCTGGCGCAATTAAAATTTGCGACAGTTGAAAATTATTTTTTGAATAATTTACTATAGAAAAGGCAATCCCTGGCGTAATTAAAATTTGCGACAGTTGAAAATTATTTTTTGAATAATTTACTATAGAAAAGGCAATCCCTGGCGTAATTAAAATTTGCGACAGTAGAAAATTATTTTTTGAATAATTTACTATAGAAAAGGCAATCCCTGGCGTAATTAAAATTTGCGACAGTTGAAAATTTTTTTTTGCAAAATTTACTATAGAAAAGGCAATCCCTGGCGCACTTAAAATTTGCGACAGTAAAAAATTATTTTTTGATTAATTTACTATAGAAAAGGCAATCCCTGGCGCAATTAAAATTTGCGACAGTTGAAAATTATTTTTTGAATAATTTACTATAGAAAAGGCAATCCCTGGCGTAATTAAAATTTGCGACAGTTGAAAATTATTTTTTGAATAATTTACTATAGAAAAGGCAATCCCTGGCGTAATTAAAATTTGCGACAGTAGAAAATTATTATTTGAATAATTTACTATAGAAAAGGCAATCCCTGGCGGATTTGAAATTTGCGACAGTAAAAAATTATTTTTTGAATAATTTACTATAGAAAAGGCAATCCCTGGCGGATTTGATATTTGCGATAGTTGAAAATTATTTTTTGAATAATTTACTATAGAAAAGGCAATCCCTGGCGCACTTAAATTTGCGACAGTAAAAAATTATTTTTTGAATAATTTACTACAGAAAAGGCAATCCCTGGCGCACTAAAAATTTGCGACAGTAAAAAATTATTTTTTGAATAATTTACTATAGAAAAGGCAATCCCTGGCGTAATTAAAATTTGCGACAGTTGAAAATTATTTTTTGAATAATTTACTATAGAAAAGGCAATCCCTGGCGCAATTAAAATTTGCGACAATAGAAAATTATTATTTGAATAATTTACTATAGAAAAGGCAATCCCTGGCGGATTTGAAATTTGCGACAGTAAAAAATTATTTTTTGAATAATTTACTATAGAAAAGGCAATCCCTGGCGGATTTGATATTTGCGATAGCTGAAAATTATTTTTTGAATAATTTACTATAGAAAAGGCAATCCCTGGCGCACTTAAAATTTGCGACAGTAAAAAATTATTTTTTGAATAATTTACTACAGAAAAGGCAATCCCTGGCGCACTAAAAATTTGCGACAGTAAAAAATTATTTTTTGAATAATTTACTATAGAAAAGGCAATCCCTGGCGTAATTAAAATTTGCGACAGTTGAAAATTATTTTTTGAATAATTTACTATAGAAAAGGCAATCCCTGGCGTATTTAAAATTTGCAACAGTACAAAATTATTTGTTGAATAATTTACTATAGAAAAGGCAATCCCTGGCGTAATTAAAATTTGCGACAGTAAAAAATTATTTTTTGAATAATTTACTATAGAAAAGGCAATCCCTAGCGTAATTAAAATTTGCGACAGTATAAAAATTATTTTTTGAATAATTTACTATAGAAAAGGCAATCCCTGGCGTATTTAAAATTTGCAACAGTACAAAATAATTTTTTGAATAATTTACTATAGAAAAGGCAATCCCTGGCGTAATTAAAATTTGCGACAGTAGAAAATTATTTTTTGAATAATTTACTATAGAAAAGGCAATCCCTGGCGTAATTAAAATTTGCGACAGTAAAAAATTATTTTTTGAATAATTTACTATAGAAAAGGCAATCCCTGGCGCAATTAAAATTTGCGACAGTTGAAAATTATTTTTTGAATAATTTACTATAGAAAAGGCAATCCCTGGCGTAATTAAAATTTGCGACAGTATAAAATTATTTTTTGAATAATTTACTATAGAAAAGGCAATCCCTGGCGTAATTAAAATTTGCGACAGTTGAAAATTTTTTTTTGCAAAATTTACTATAGAAAAGGCAATCCCTGGCGCACTTAAAATTTGCGACAGTATAAAATTATTTTTTGATTAATTTACTATAGAAAAGGCAATCCCTGGCGCAATTAAAATTTGCGACAGTTTGAAAATTATTTTTTGAATAATTTACTATAGAAAAGGCAATCCCTGGCGTAATTAAAATTTGCGACAGTTGAAAATTATTTTTTGAATAATTTACTATAGAAAAGGCAATCCCTGGCGTAATTAAAATTTGCGACAGTAGAAAATTATTTTTTGAATAATTTACTATAGAAAAGGCAATCCCTGGCGTAATTAAAATTTGCGACAGTAGAAAATTATTTTTTGAATAATTTACTATAGAAAAGGCAATCCCTGGCGGATTTGAAATTTGCGACAGTTGAAAATTATTTTTTGAATAATTTACTATAGAAAAGGCAATCCCTGGCGTAATTAAAATTTGCGACAGTAAAAAATTATTTTTTGAATAATTTACTATAGAAAAGGCAATCCCTGGCGTAATTAAAATTTGCGACAGTATAAAATTATTTTTTGAATAATTTACTATAGAAAAGGCAATCCCTGGCGTATTTAAAATTTGCAACAGTATAAAATTATTTTTTGAATAATTTACTATAGAAAAGGCAATCCCTGGCGTAATTAAAATTTGCGACAGTAGAAAATTATTTTTTGAATAATTTACTATAGAAAAGGCAATCCCTGGCGCAATTAAAATTTGCGACAATAGAAAATTATTTTTTGAATAATTTACTATAGAAAAGGCAATCCCTGGCGGATTTGAAATTTGCGACAGTAAAAAATTATTTTTTGAATAATTTACTATAGAAAAGGCAATCCCTGGCGGATTTGAAATTTGCGATAGTTGAAAATTATTTTTTGAATAATTTACTATAGAAAAGGCAATCCCTGGCGCACTTAAAATTTACGACAGTTGAAAATTATTTTTTGAATAATTTACTATAGAAAAGGCAATCCCTGGCGCAATTAAAATTTGCGACAATAGAAAATTATTTTTTGAATAATTTACTATAGAAAAGGCAATCCCTGGCGGATTTGAAATTTGCGACAGTAAAAAATTATTTTTTGAATAATTTACTATAGACAAGGCAATCCCTGGCGTAATTAAAATTTGCGACAGTTGAAAATTATTTTTTGAATAATTTACTATAGAAAAGGCAATCCATGGCGCAATTAAAATTTGCGACAATAGAAAATTATTTTTTGAATAATTTACTATATAATAGGGCAATCCCTGGCGGATTTGAAATTTGCGACAGCAAAAAATTATTTTTTGAATAATTTACTATAGAAATGGCAATCCCTGGCGGATTTGAAATTTGCGATAGTTGAAAATTATTTTTTGAATAATTTACTATAGAAAAGGCAATCCCTGCGCACTTAAAATTTGCGACAGTAAAAAATTATTTTTTGAATAATTTACTACAGAAAAGGCAATCCCTGGCGCACTAAAAATTTGTGACAGTAAAAAATTATTTTTTGAATAATTTACTATAGAAAAGGCAATCCCTGGCGTAATTAAAATTTGCGACAGTTGAAAATTATTTTTTGAATAATTTACTATAGAAAAGGCAATCCCTGGCGTAATTAAAATTTGCGACAGTAGAAAATTATTTTTGGAATAGTTTACTATAGAAAAGGCAATCCCTGGCGGATTTGAAATTTGCGACAGTAAAAAATT
This sequence comes from Dioctria linearis, assembly GCA_963930735.1. NCBI lineage: Eukaryota > Metazoa > Arthropoda > Insecta > Diptera > Asilidae > Dioctria > Dioctria linearis. The sequence goes on from CAWVNZ010000622.1 coordinate 79,801, forward strand.
ATTTTTTGAATAATTTACTATAGAAAAGGCAATCCCTGGCGCAATTAAAATTTGCGACAGTTGAAAATTATTTTTTGAATAATTTACTATAGAAAAGGCAAATCCCTGGCGTAATTAAAATTTGCGACAGTATAAAATTATTTTTTTGAATAATTTACTATAGAAAAGGCAATCCTGGCGGATTTGAAATTTGCGACAATAAAAAATTATTTTTTTGAATAATTTACTATAGAAAATGCAGTCCCTGGCGTAATTAAAATTTGCGACAGTTGAAAATTATTTTTTGAATAATTTTACTATAGAAAAGGGCAATCCCTGGCGTATTTTAAAATTTGCGACAGTATAAAATTATTTTTTGAATAATTTACTATAGAAAAGGCAATCCCTGGCGTAATAAAATTTGCGACAGTTGAAAATTATTTTTGAATAATTTACTATAGAAAAGGCAATCCCTGGCGCAATTAAAATTTGCGACAGTTGAAAATTATTTTTTGAATAATTTACTATAGAAAAGGCAATCCCTGGCGTAATTAAAATTTGCGACAGTTGAAAATTTTTTTTTGCAAAATTTACTATAGAAAAGGCAATCCCTGGCGCACTTAAAATTTGCGACAGTAAAAAATTATTTTTGATTAATTTACTATAGAAAAGGCAATCCCTGGCGCAATTAAAATTTGCGACAGTTGAAAATTATTTTTTGAATAATTTACTATAGAAAAGGCAATCCCTGGCGTATTTAAAATTTGCAACAGTACAAAATAATTTTTTGAATAATTTACTATAGAAAAGGCAATCCCTGGCGTAATTAAAATTTGCGACAGTAGAAAATTATTTTTTGAATAATTTACTATAGAAAAGGCAATCCCTGGCGTAATTAAAATTTGCGACAGTAAAAAATTATTTTTTGAATAATTTACTATAGAAAAGGCAATCCCTGGCGCAATTAAAATTTGCGACAGTTGAAAATTATTTTTTGAATAATTTACTATAGAAAAGGCAATCCCTGGCGTAATTAAAATTTGCGACAGTAAAAAATTATTTTTTGAATAATTTACTATAGAAAAGGCAATCCCTAGCGTAATTAAAATTTGCGACAGTATAAAATTATTTTTTGAATAATTTACTATAGAAAAGGCAATCCCTGGCGTATTTAAAATTTGCAACAGTACAAAATAATTTTTTGAATAATTTACTATAGAAAAGGCAATCCCTGGCGTAATTAAAATTTGCGACAGTAGAAAATTATTTTTTGAATAATTTACTATAGAAAAGGCAATCCCTGGCGTAATTAAAATTTGCGACAGTAAAAAATTATTTTTTGAATAATTTACTATAGAAAAGGCAATCCCTGGCGCAATTAAAATTTGCGACAGTTGAAAATTATTTTTTGAATAATTTACTATAGAAAAGGCAATCCCTGCGTAATTAAAATTTGCGACAGTATAAAATTATTTTTTGAATAATTTACTATAGAAAAGGCAATCCCTGGCGTAATTAAAATTTGCGACAGTTGAAAATTTTTTTTTGCAAAATTTACTATAGAAAAGGCAATCCCTGGCGCACTTAAAATTTGCGACAGTAAAAAATTATTTTTTGATTAATTTACTATAGAAAAGGCAATCCCTGGCGCAATTAAAATTTGCGACAGTTGAAAATTATTTTTTGAATAATTTACTATAGAAAAGGCAATCCTGGCGTAATTAAAATTTGCGACAGTTGAAAATTATTTTTTGAATAATTTACTATAGAAAAGGCAATCCCTGGCGTAATTAAAATTTGCGACAGTAGAAAATTATTTTTTGAATAATTTACTATAGAAAAGGCAATCCTGGCGTAATTAAAATTTGCGACAGTAGAAAATTATTTTTTGAATAATTTACTATAGAAAAGGCAATCCCTGGCGGATTTGAAATTTGCGACAGTTGAAAATTATTTTTTGAATAATTTACTATAGAAAAGGCAATCCCTGGCGTAATTAAAATTTGCGACAGTAAAAATTATTTTTTGAATAATTTACTATAGAAAAGGCAATCCCTGGCGTAATTAAAATTTGCGACAGTATAAAATTATTTTTTTGAATAATTTACTATAGAAAAGGCAATCCCTGGCGTAATTAAAATTTGCGACAGTAAAAAATTATTTTTTGAATAATTTACTATAGAAAAGGCAATCCCTAGCGTAATTAAAATTTGCGACAGTATAAAATTATTTTTTGAATAATTTACTATAGAAAAGGCAATCCCTGGCGTATTTAAAATTTGCAACAGTACAAAATAATTTTTTGAATAATTTACTATAGAAAAGGCAATCCCTAGCGTAATTAAAATTTGCGACAGTATAAAATTATTTTTTGAATAATTTACTATAGAAAAGGCAATCCCTGGCGTAATTAAAATTTGCGACAGTTGAAAATTATTTTTTTGAATAATTTACTATAGAAAAGGCAATCCCTGGCGCAATTAAATTTGCGACAGTTGAAAATTATTTTTTGAATAATTTACTATAGAAAAGGCAATCCCTGGCGTAATTAAAATTTGCGACAGTTGAAATTTTTTTTTGCAAAATTTACTATAGAAAAGGCAATCCCTGGCGCACTTAAAATTTGCGACAGTAAAAAATTATTTTTTGATTAATTACTATAGAAAAGGCAATCCCTGGCGCAATTAAAATTTGCGACAGTTGAAAATTATTTTTTGAATAATTTTACTATAGAAAAGGCAATCCCTGGCGTATTTAAATTTGCAACAGTACAAAATAATTTTTTGAATAATTTACTATAGAAAAGGCAATCCCTGGCGTAATTAAAATTTGCGACAGTAGAAAATTATTTTTTTGAATAATTTACTATAGAAAAGGCAATCCCTGGCGTAATTAAATTTGCGACAGTAAAAAATTATTTTTTGAATAATTTACTATAGAAAAGGCAATCCCTGGCGCAATTAAAATTTGCGACAGTTGAAAATTATTTTTTGAATAATTTACTATAGAAAAGGCAATCCCTGGCGTAATTAAAATTTGCGACAGTAAAAAATTATTTTTTGAATAATTTACTATAGAAAAGGCAATCCCTAGCGTAATTAAAATTTGCGACAGTATAAAATTATTTTTTGAATAATTTACTATAGAAAAGGCAATCCCTGGCGTATTTAAAATTTGCAACAGTACAAAATAATTTTTTGAATAATTTACTATAGAAAAGGCAATCCCTGGCGTAATTAAAATTTGCGACAGTAGAAATTATTTTTTGAATAATTTACTATAGAAAAGGCAATCCCTGGCGTAATTAAAATTGCGACAGTAAAAAATTATTTTTGAATAATTTACTATAGAAAAGGCAATCCCTGGCGCAATTAAAATTTGCGACAGTTTGAAAATTATTTTTTGAATAATTTACTATAGAAAAGGCAATCCCTGGCGTAATTAAAATTTGCGACAGTATAAAATTATTTTTTGAATAATTTACTATAGAAAAGGCAATCCCTGGCGTAATTAAAATTTGCGACAGTTGAAAATTTTTTTTTGCAAAATTTACTATAGAAAAGGCAATCCCTGGCGCACTTAAAATTTGCGACAGTAAAAAATTATTTTTTGATTAATTTACTATAGAAAAGGCAATCCCTGGCGCAATTAAAATTTGCGACAGTTGAAAATTATTTTTGAATAATTTACTATAGAAAAGGCAATCCCTGGCGTAATTAAAATTTGCGACAGTTGAAAATTATTTTTTGAATAATTTACTATAGAAAAGGCAATCCCTGGCGTAATTAAAATTGCGACAGTAGAAAATTATTTTTTGAATAATTTACTATAGAAAAGGCAATCCCTGGCGTAATTAAAATTTGCGACAGTAGAAAATTATTTTTTGAATAATTTACTATAGAAAAGGCAATCCCTGGCGGATTGAAATTTGCGACAGTTGAAAATTATTTTTTGAATAATTTACTATAGAAAAGGCAAATCCCTGGCGTAATTAAAATTTGCGACAGTAAAAAATTATTTTTTGAATAATTTACTATAGAAAAGGCAATCCCTGGCGTAATTAAAATTTGCGACAGTATAAAATTATTTTTTGAATAATTTACTATAGAAAAGGCAATCCCTGGCGTATTTAAAATTTGCAACAGTATAAAATTATTTTTTTAATAATTTACTATAGAAAAGGCAATCCCTGGCGTAATTAAAATTTGCGACAGTAGAAAATTATTTTTTGAATAATTTACTATAGAAAAGGCAATCCCTGGCGCAATTAAAATTTGCGACAATAGAAAATTATTTTTTGAATAATTTACTATAGAAAAGGCAATCCCTGGCGATTTGAAATTTGCGACAGTAAAAAAATTATTTTTTGAATAATTTACTATAGAAAAAGGCAATCCCTGGCGGATTTGAAATTTGCGATAGTTGAAAATTATTTTTTGAATATTTACTATAGAAAAGGCAATCCCTGGCGCACTTAAAATTTACGACAGTTGAAAATTATTTTTTGAATAATTTACTATAGAAAAGGCAATCCCTGGCGCAATTAAAATTTGCGACAATAGAAAATTATTTTTTGAATAATTTACTATAGAAAAGGCAATCCCTGGCGGATTTGAAATTTGCGACAGTAAAAAATTATTTTTTGAATAATTTACTATAGACAAGGCAATCCCTGGCGTAATTAAAATTTGCGACAGTTGAAAATTATTTTTTGAATAATTTACTATAGAAAAGGCAATCCATGGCGCAATTAAAATTTGCGACAATAGAAAATTATTTTTTGAATAATTTACTATATAATAGGCAATCCTAGGCAATCCCTGGCGGATTTGAAATTTGCGACAGCAAAAAATTATTTTTTGAATAATTTACTATAGAAATGGCAATCCCTGGCGGATTTGAAATTTGCGATAGTTGAAAATTATTTTTTGAATAATTTACTATAGAAAAGGCAATCCCTGGCGCACTTAAAATTTGCGACAGTAAAAAATTATTTTTTGAATAATTTACTACAGAAAAGGCAATCCCTGGCGCACTAAAAATTTGTGACAGTAAAAAATTATTTTTTGAATAATTTACTATAGAAAAGGCAATCCCTGGCGTAATTAAAATTTGCGACAGTTGAAAATTATTTTTTGAATAATTTACTATAGAAAAGGCAATCCCTGGCGTAATTAAAATTTGCGACAGTAGAAAATTATTTTTGGAATAGTTTACTATAGAAAAGGCAATCCCTGGCGGATTTGAAATTTGCGACAGTAAAAAATTATTTTTTGAATAATTTACTATAGAAAAGGCAATCCCTGGCGCAATTAAAATTTGCGACAGTTGAAAATTATTTTTTGAATAATTTACTATAGAAAAGGCAATCCCTGGCGTAATTAAAATTTGCGACAGTATAAAATTATTTTTTGAATAATTTACTATAGAAAAGGCAATCCCTGGCGGATTTGAAATTTGCGACAATAAAAAATTATTTTTTGAATAATTTACTATAGAAAATGCAGTCCCTGGCGTAATTAAAATTTGCGACAGTTGAAAATTATTTTTTGAATAATTTACTATAGAAAAGGCAATCCCTGGCGTATTTAAAATTTGCGACAGTATAAAATTATTTTTTGAATAATTTACTATAGAAAAGGCAATCCCTGGCGTAATTAAAATTTGCGACAGTTTGAAAATTATTTTTTGAATAATTTACTATAGAAAAGGCAATCCCTGGCGCAATTAAAATTTGCGACAGTTGAAAATTATTTTTTGAATAATTTACTATAGAAAAGGCAATCCCTGGCGCACTTAAAATTTGCGACAGTAAAAAATTATTTTTTGAATAATTTACTATAGAAAAGGCAATCCCTGGCGCAATTAAAATTTGCGACAGTTGAAAATTATTTTTTGATTAATTTACTATAGAAAAGGCAATCCCTGGCGTAATTAAAATTTGCAATAGTAAAAAATTATTTTTTTGCAAAATTTACTATAGAAAAGGCAATCCCTGGCGTATTTAAAATTTGCGACAGTAAAAAATTATTTTTTGAATAATTTACTATAGAAAAGGCAATCCCTGGGATATTTAAAATTTGCGACAGTAAAAAATTATTTTTTGAAAAATTTACTATAGAAAAGGCAATCCCTGGCGTAATTATAATTTGCGACAGTAGAAAATTATTTTTTGAATAATTTACTAAAGAAAAGGCAATCCCTGGCGTAATTAAAATTTGCGACAGTAGAAAATTATTTTTTGAATAATTTACTATAGAAAAGGCAATCCCTGGCGTAATTAAAATTTGCGACAGTTGAAAATTATTTTTTGAATAATGTACTATAGAAAAGGCAATCCCTGGCGTATTTAAAATTTGCGACAGTTGAAAATTATTTTTTGAATAATTTACTATAGAAAAGGCAATACCTGGCGTAATTAAAATTTGCGACAGTTGAAAATTATTTTTTGAATAATTTACTATAGAAAAGGCAATCCCTGGCGTAATTAAAATTTGCGACAGTTGAAAATTATTTTTTGAATAATTTACTATAGAAAAGGCAATCCCTGGCGCACTTAAAATTTGCGACAGTAAAAAATTATTTTTTGAATAATTTACTATAGAAAAGGCAATCCCTGACTTAATTAAAATTTGCGACAGTAGAAAATTATTTTTTGAATAATTTACTATAGAAAAGGCAATCCCTGGCGTATTTAAAATTTGCGACAGTTGAAAATTATTTTTTGAATAATTTACTATAGAAAAGGCAATCCCTGGCGTAATTAAAATTTGCGACTGTATAAAATTATTTTTTGAATAATTTACTATAGAAAAGGCAATCCCTGGCGTAATTAAAATTTGCGACAGTTGAAAATTATTTTTTGAATAATTTACTATAGAAAAGGCAATCCCTGGGATATTTAAAATTTGCGACAGTAAAAAATTATTTTTTGAATAATTTACTATAGAAAAGGCAATCAATGGCGCAATTAAAATTTGCGACAGTATAAAATTATTTTTTGAATAATTTACTATAGAAACGGCAATCCCTGGCGTAATTAAAATTTGCGACAGTAGAAAATTATTTTTTGAATAATTTACTACAGAAAAGGCAATCCCTGGCGTAATTAAAATTTGCGACAGTAAAAAATTAATATTTTGAAAAATTTACTGTAGAAAAGGCAATCCCTGGCGCAATTAAAATTTGCGGCAGTAAAAAATTATTTTTTGAATAATTTACTATAGAAAATTCAATCCCAGGCGGATTTGAAATTTGCGACAGTTGAAAATTATTTTTTGAATAATTTACTATAGAAAAGGGAATCCTTGGCGTAATTAAAATTTGCGACAGTAGAAAATTATTTTTTGAATAATTTACTATAGAAAAGGCAATCCCTGGCGTAATTAAAATTTTCGACAGTATAAAATTATTTTTTGAATAATTTACTATAGAAAAGGCAATCCCTGGCGGATTTGAAATTTGCGACAGTAAAAAATTATTTTTTTGCAAAATTTACTATAGAAAAGGCAATCCCTGGCGTATTTAAAATTTGCGACAGTATAAAATTATTTTTTGAATAATTTACTATAGAAAAAGCAATCCCTGGCGTAATTAAAATTTGCGACAGTTGAAAATTATTTTTTGAATAATTTACTATAGAAAAGGCAATCCCTGGCGGATTTGAAATTTGCGACAGTAAAAAATTATTTTTTGAATAATTTACTATAGAAAAGGCAATCCCTGGCGCAATTAAAATTTGCGACAGTTGAAAATTTTTTTTTGAATAATTTACTAAAGGAAAGGCAATCCCTGGCGCACTTAAAACTTGCGACAGTAGAAAATTATTTTTTGAATAATTTACTATAGAAAAGGCAATCCCTGGCGTAACTAAAATTTGCGACAGTAGAAAATTATTTTTTGAATAATTTACTATAGAAAAGGCAATCCCTGTCGTAATTAAAATTTGCGACAGTATAAAATTATTTTTTGAATAATTTACTATAGAAAAGGCAATCCCTGGCGTAATTAAAATTTGCGACAGTAGAAAATTATTTTTTGAATAATTTACTATAGAAAAGGCAATCCCTGGCGTAATTAAAATTTGCAACAGTAGAAAATTATTTTTTGAATAATTTACTATAGAAAAGGCAATCCCTGGCGTAATTAAAATTTGCGACAGTATAAAATTATTTTTTGAATAATAAACTATAGAAAAGGCAATCCCTGGCCTATTTAAAATTTGCGACAGTAAAAAATTATTTTTTGAATAATTTACTATAGAAAAGGCAATCCCTGGCGCAATTAAAATTTGCGACAGTAAAAAATTATTTTTTGAATAATTTACTATAGAAAAGGCAATCCCTGGCGCAATTAAAATTTGCGACAGTTGAAAATTATTTTTTGATTAATTTACTATAGAAAAGGCAATCCCTGGCGTAATTAAAATTTGCAATAGTAAAAAATTATTTTTTTGCAAAATTTACTATAGAAAAGGCAATCCCTGGCGTATTTAAAATTTGCGACAGTAAAAAATTATTTTTTGAATAATTTACTATAGAAAAGGCAATCCCTGGGATATTTAAAATTTGCGACAGTAAAAAATTATTTTTTGAAAAATTTACTATAGAAAAGGCAATCCCTGGCGTAATTATAATTTGCGACAGTAGAAAATTATTTTTTGAATAATTTACTAAAGAAAAGGCAATCCCTGGCGTAATTAAAATTTGCGACAGTAGAAAATTATTTTTTGAATAATTTACTATAGAAAAGGCAATCCCTGGCGTAATTAAAATTTGCGACAGTTGAAAATTATTTTTTGAATAATGTACTATAGAAAAGGCAATCCCTGGCGTATTTAAAATTTGCGACAGTTGAAAATTATTTTTTGAATAATTTACTATAGAAAAGGCAATACCTGGCGTAATTAAAATTTGCGACAGTTGAAAATTATTTTTTGAATAATTTACTATAGAAAAGGCAATCCCTGGCGTAATTAAAATTTGCGACAGTTGAAAATTATTTTTTGAATAATTTACTATAGAAAAGGCAATCCCTGGCGCACTTAAAATTTGCGACAGTAAAAAATTATTTTTTGAATAATTTACTATAGAAAAGGCAATCCCTGACTTAATTAAAATTTGCGACAGTAGAAAATTATTTTTTGAATAATTTACTATAGAAAAGGCAATCCCTGGCGTATTTAAAATTTGCGACAGTTGAAAATTATTTTTTGAATAATTTACTATAGAAAAGGCAATCCCTGGCGTAATTAAAATTTGCGACTGTGTAAAATTATTTTTTGAATAATTTACTATAGAAAAGGCAATCCCTGGCGTAATTAAAATTTGCGACAGTTGAAAATTATTTTTTGAATAATTTACTATAGAAAAGGCAATCCCTGGGATATTTAAAATTTGCGACAGTAAAAAATTATTTTTTGAATAATTTACTATAGAAAAGGCAATCAATGGCGCAATTAAAATTTGCGACAGTATAAAATTATTTTTTGAATAATTTACTATAGAAACGGCAATCCCTGGCGTAATTAAAATTTGCGACAGTAGAAAATTATTTTTTGAATAATTTACTACAGAAAAGGCAATCCCTGGCGTAATTAAAATTTGCGACAGTAAAAAATTAATATTTTGAAAAATTTACTGTAGAAAAGGCAATCCCTGGCGCAATTAAAATTTGCGGCAGTAAAAAATTATTTTTTGAATAATTTACTATAGAAAAGGCAATCCCAGGCGGATTTGAAATTTGCGACAGTTGAAAATTATTTTTTGAATAATTTACTATAGAAAAGGGAATCCTTGGCGTAATTAAAATTTGCGACAGTAGAAAATTATTTTTTGAATAATTTACTATAGAAAAGGCAATCCCTGGCGTAATTAAAATTTTCGACAGTATAAAATTATTTTTTGAATAATTTACTATAGAAAAGGCAATCCCTGGCGGATTTGAAATTTGCGACAGTAAAAAATTATTTTTTTGCAAAATTTACTATAGAAAAGGCAATCCCTGGCGTATTTAAAATTTGCGACAGTATAAAATTATTTTTTGAATAATTTACTATAGAAAAAGCAATCCCTGGCGTAATTAAAATTTGCGACAGTTGAAAATTATTTTTTGAATAATTTACTATAGAAAAGGCAATCCCTGGCGGATTTGAAATTTGCGACAGTAAAAAATTATTTTTTGAATAATTTACTATAGAAAAGGCAATCCCTGGCGCAATTAAAATTTGCGACAGTTGACAATTTTTTTTTGAATAATTTACTAAAGGAAAGGCAATCCCTGGCGCACTTAAAACTTGCGACAGTAGAACATTATTTTTTGAATAATTTACTATAGAAAAGGCAATCCCTGGCGTAACTAAAATTTGCGACAGTAGAAAATTATTTTTTGAATAATTTACTATAGAAAAGGCAATCCCTGTCGTAATTAAAATTTGCGACAGTATAAAATTATTTTTTGAATAATTTACTATAGAAAAGGCAATCCCTGGCGTAATTAAAATTTGCGACAGTAGAAAATTATTTTTTGAATAATTTACTATAGAAAAGGCAATCCCTGGCGTAATTAAAATTTGCAACAGTAGAAAATTATTTTTTGAATAATTTACTATAGAAAAGGCAATCCCTGGCGTAATTAAAATTTGCGACAGTATAAAATTATTTTTTGAATAATAAACTATAGAAAAGGCAATCCCTGGCCTATTTAAAATTTGCGACAGTAAAAAATTATTTTTTGAATAATTTACTATAGAAAAGGCAATCCCTGGCGCAATTAAAATTTGCGACAGTTGAAAATTATTTTTTGAATAATTTACTATAGAAAAGGCAATCCCGGGCGCACTTAAAACTTGCGACAGTAAAAAATTATTTTTTGAATAATTTACTATAGAAAAGGCAATCCCTGGCGTAATTAAAATTTGCGACAGTTGAAAATTATTTTTTGAATAATTTACTATAGAAAAGGCAATCCCTGGCGTAATTAAAATTTGCGACACTAGAAAATTATTTTTTGAATAATTTACTATAGAAAAGGCAATCCCTGGCGTAATTAAAATTTGCGACAGTAGAAAATTATTTTTTGAATATTTTACTATAGAAAAGGCAATCCCTGGCGTAATTAAAATTTGCGACAGTAGAAAATTATTTTTTGAATAATTTACTATAGAAAAGGCAATCCCTGGCGCACTTAAAATTTGCGACAGTAAAAAATTATTTTTTGAATAATTTACTATAGAAAAGGCAATCCCTGGCGCACTTAAAATTTGCGACAGTAAAAAATTATTTTTTGAATAATTTACTATAGAAATGGCAATCCCTGGCGTAATTAAAATTTGCGACAGTTGAAAATTATTTTTTGAATAATTTACTATAGAAAAGGCAATCCCTGGCGCAATTAAAATTTGCGAAAGTTGAAAATTATTTTTTGAATAATTTACTATAGAAAAGGCAATCCCTGGCGTAATTAAAATTTGCGACAGTAGGAAATTATTTTTTGAATAATTTACTATAGAAAAGGCAATCCCTGGCGTAATTAAAATTTGCGACAGTAGAAAATTATTTTCTGAATAATTTACTATAGAAAAGGCAATCCCTGGCACACTTAAAATTTGCGACAGTAGAAAATTATTTTTTGAATATTTTACTATAGAAAAGGCAATCCCTGGCGTAATTAAAATTTGCGACAGTAGAAAATTATTTTTTGAATAATTTACTATAGAAAAGGCAATCCCTGGCGCACTTAAAATTTGCGACAGTAAAAAATAATTTTTTGAATAATTTACTATAGAAAAGGCAATCCCTGGCGTAATTAAAATTTGCGACAGTTGAAAATTATTTTTTGAATAATTTACTATAGAAAAGGCAATCCCTGGCGCAATTAAAATTTGCGAAAGTTGAAAATTATTTTTTGAATAATTTACTATAGAAAAGGCAATCCCTGGCGTAATTAAAATTTGCGACAGTAGAAAATTATTTTTTGAATAATTTACTATAGAAAAGGCAATCCCTGGCGTAATTAAAATTTGCGACAGTAGAAAATTATTTTCTGAATAATTTACTATAGAAAAGGCAATCCCTGGCACACTTAAAATTTGCGACAGTAAAAATTATTTTTTGAATAATTTACTATAGAAAAGGCAATCCCTGGCGCACTTAAAATTTGCGACAGTAAAAAATTATTTTTTGAATAATTTACTATAGAAAAGGCAATCCCTGGGATATTTAAAATTTGCGACAGTATAAAATTATTTTTTGAATAATTTACTGTAGAAAAGGCAATCCCTGGCGCAATTAAAACTTGCTATATTAAAAAATTATTTTTTGAATAATTTACTATAGAAAAGGCAATCCCTGGCGTAATTAAAATTTGCGACAGTTGAAAATTATTTTTTGAATAATTTACTATAGAAAAGGCAATCCCTGGCGTAATTAAAATTTGCGACAGTTGAAAATTATTTTTTGAATAATATACTATAGAAAAGGCAATCCCTGGCGTAATTAAAATTTGCGACAGTTGAAAATTATTTTTTGAATAATTTACTATAGAAAAGGCAATCCCTGGCGCAATTAAAATTTGCGACAGTTGAAAATTATTTTTTGAATAATTTACTATAGAAAAGGCAATCCCTGGCGTAATTAAAATTTGCGACAGTTGAAAATTATTTTTTGAATAATTTACTATAGAAAAGGCAATCCCTGGCGTAATTAAAATTTGCGACAGTTGAAAATTATTTTTTGAATAATTTACTATAGAAAAGGCAATCCCTGGCGTAATTAAAATTTGCGACAGTTGAAAATTATTTTTTGAATAATTTACTATAGAAAAGGCAATACCTGGCGCAATTAAAATTTGCGACAGTTGAAAATTATTTTTTGAATAATTTACTATAGAAAAGGCTATCCCTGGCGTAATTAAAATTTGCGACAGTAAAAAATTATTTTTTGAATAATTTACTATAGAAAAGGCAATCCCTGGCGTAATTAAAATTTGCGACAGTAGAAAATTATTTCTTGAATAATTTACTATAGAAAAGGCAATCCCTGGCGCACTTAAAATTTGCGACAGTAAAAAAATATTTTTTGAATAATTTACTATAGAAAAGGCAATCCCTGGCGCACTTAAAATTTGCGACAGTAAAAAATTATTTTTTGAATAATTTACTATAGAAAAGGCAATCCCTGGGATATTTAAAATTTGCGACAGTATAAAATTATTTTTTGAATAATTTACTGTAGAAAAGGCAATCCCTGGCGCAATTAAAACTTGCTATAGTAAAAAATTATTTTTTGAATAATTTACTATAGAAAAGGCAATCCCTGGCTTAATTAAAATTTGCGACAGTTGAAAATTATTTTTTGAATAATTTACTATAGAAAAGGCAATCCCTGGCGCAATTAAAATTTGCGACAGTTGAAAATTATTTTTTGAATAATTTACTATAGAAAATTCAATCCCTGGCGTAATTAAAATTTGCGACAGTTGAAAATTATTTTTTGAATAATTTACTATAGAAAAGGCAAACCCTGGCGTAATTAAAATTTGCGACAGTTGAAAATTATTTTTTGAATAATTTACTATAGAAAAGGCAATCCCTGGCGTAATTAAAATTTAAGACAGTTGAAAATTATTTTTTGAATAATTTACTATAGAAAAGGCAATCCCTGGCGCAATTAAAATTTGCGACAGTTGAAAATTTTTTTTTGAATAAATTACTATAGAAAAGGCAATCCCTGGCGTAATTAAAATTTGCGACAGTAAAAAAATTATTTTTTGAATAATTTACTATAGAAAAGGCAATCCCTGGCGTAATTAAAATTTGCGACAGTTGAAAATTATTTTTTGAATAATTTACTATAGAAAAGGCAATCCCTGGCGGTTTTGAAATTTGCGACAGTAAAAAATTATTTTTTGAATAATTTACTATAAAAAAGGCAATCCCTGGCGGTTTTGAAATTTGCGACAGTAAAAAATTATTTTTTGAATAATTTACTATAGAAAAGGCAATCCCTGGCGTATTTAAAATTTGCGACAGTATAAAATTATTTTTTGAATAATTTACTATAGAAAAGGCAATCCCTGGCGTAATTAAAATTTGCGACAGTAGAAAATTATTTTTTGAATAAATTACTATAGAAAAGGCAATCCCTGGCGTAATTAAAATTTGCGACAGTAAAAAATTAATATTTTGAAAAATTTACTGTAGAAAAGGCAATCCCTGGCGCAATTAAAACTTGCGATAGTAAAAAATTATTTTTTGAATAATTTACTATAGAAAAGGCAATCCCTGGCGTAATTAAAATTTGCGACAGTTGAAAATTATTTTTTGAATAATTTACTATAGAAAAGGCAATCCCTGGCGGATTTGAAATTTGCGACAGTAAAAAATTAATTTGTGAGAAATTTACTATAGAAAAGGCAATCCCTGGGATATTTAAAATTTGCGACAGTAGAAAATTATTTTTTGAATAATTTTCTATAGAAATGGCAATCCCTGACGTAATTAAAATTTGCGACAGTATAAAATTATTTTTTGAATAATTTACTATAGAAAAGGCAATCCCTGGCGCAATTAAAATTTGCGACAGTAGAAAATTATTTTTTGAATAATTTACTATAGAAAAGGCAATCCCTGGCGTAATTAAAATTTGCGACAGTTGAAAATTATTTTTTGAATAATTTACTATAGAAAAGGCAATCCCTGGCGGATTTGAAATTTGCGACAGTAGAAAATTATTTTTTGAATAATTTACTATAGAAGAGGCAATCCCTGTGATATTTAAAATTTGCGACAGTAGAAAATTATTTTTTGAATAATTTACTATAGAAAAGGCAATCCCTGGCGCACTTAAAATTTGCGAGAGTAAAAAATAATTTTTTGAATAATTTACTATAGAAAAGGCAATCCCTGGCGCAATTAAAATTTGCGACAGTTGAAAATTATTTTTTGAATAATTTACTATAGAAAAAGCAATCCCTGGCGAAATTAAAATTTGCGACAGTATAAAATTATTTTTTGAATAATTTACTATAGAAAAGGCAATCCCTGGCGTAATTAAAATTTGCGACAGTAAAAAATTATTTTTTGAATAATTTACAATAGTAAAGGCAATCCCTGGCGCAATTAAAATTTGCGACAGTTGAAAATTATTTTTTGAATAATTTACTATAGAAAAGGCAATCCCTGGCGCACTTAAAATTTGCGACAGTAAAAAATTATTTTTTGAATAATTTACTATTGAAAAGGCAATCCCTGGCGTAATTAAAATTTGCGACAGTTGAAAATTATTTTTTGAATAATTTACTATAGAAAAGGCAATCCCTGGCGCAATTAAAATTTGCGACAGTAGAAAATTATTTTTTGAATAATTTACTGTAGAAAAGGCAATCCCTGGCGCAATTAAAACTTGCGATAGTAAAAAATTATTTTTTGAATAATTTACTATACAAAAGGCAATCCCTGGCGTAATTAAAATTTGCGACAGTTGAAAATTATTTTTTGAATAATTTACTATAGAAAAGGCAATCCCTGGCGTAACTAAAATTTGCGACAGTTGAAAATTATTTTTTGAATAATTTACTATAGAAAAGGCAATCCCTGGCGTAATTAAAATTTGCGACAGTTGAAAATTATTTTTTGAATAATTTACTATAGAAAAGGCAATCGCTGGGGCAATTAAAATTTGCGACAGTTGAAAATTATTTTTTGAATAATTTACTATAGAATTGGCAATCCCTGGCGTAATTAAAATTTGCGTCAGTAAAAATTATTATTTGAATAATTTACTATAGAAAAGGCAATCCCTGGCGAAATTAAAATTTGCGACAGTAGAAAATTATTTTTTGAATAATTTACTATCGAAAAGGCAATCCCTGGCGCACTTAAAATTTGCGACAGTAAAAAATTATTTTTTGAATAATTTACTATAGAAAAGGCAATCCCTGGCGTAATTAAAATTTGCGACAGTTGAAAATTATTTTTTGAATAATTTACTATAGAAAAGGCAATCCCTGGCGGATTTGAAATTTGCGACAGTAAAAAATTATTTTTTGAATAATTTACTATAGAAAAGGCAATCCCTGGCGGATTTGAAATTTACGACAGTAAAAAATTATTTTTATGAATAATTTACTATAGAAAAGGCAATCCCTGGCGCAATTAAAATTTGCGACAGTTGAAAATTATTTTTTGAATAATTTACTATAGAAAAGGCAATCCCTGGCGTAATTAAAATTTGCGACAGTTGAAAATTATTTTTTGAATAATTTACTATAGAAAAGGCAATCCCTGGCGCACTTAAAATTTGCGACAGTAAAAAATTATTTTTTGAATAATTTACTATAGAAAAGGCAATCGCTGGCGTAATTAAAATTTGCGACAGTTGAAAATTATTTTTTGAATAATTTACTATAGAAAAGGCAATCCCTGGCGGATTTGAAATTTGCGACAGTAAAAAATTATTTTTTGAATAATTTACTATAGAAAAGGCAATCCCTGGCGGATTTGAAATTTACGACAGTAAAAAATTATTTTTATGAATAATTTACTATAGAAAAGGCAATCCCTGGCGCAATTAAAATTTGCGACATTTGAAAATTATTTTTTGAATAATTTACTATAGAAAAGGCAATACCTGGCGGATTTGAAATTTGCGACAGTAAAAAATTATTTTTTTTGCAAAATTTACTATAGAAAAGGCAATCCCTGGCGGATTTGAAATTTGCGACAGTATAAAATTATTTTTTGAATAATTTACTATACAAAAGGCAATCCCTGGGATATTTAAAATTTGCGACAGTAAAAAATTATTTTTTGAATAATTTACTATAGAAAAGGCAATCCCTGGCGGATTTGAAATTTGCGACAGTAAAAAATTATTTTTTGAATAATTTACTATAGAAAAGGCAATCCCTGGCGCAATTAAAATTTGCGACAGTAAAAAATTATTTTTTGAATAATTTACTATAGAAAAGGCAATCCCTGGCGGATTTGAAATTTGCGACAGTAAAAAATTATTTTTTGAATAATTTACTATAGAAAAGGCAATCCCTGGCGGATTTGAAATTTACGACAGTAAAAAATTATTTTTATGAATAATTTACTATAGAAAAGGCAATCCCTGGCGCAATTAAAATTTGCGACAGTTGAAAATTATTTTTTGAATAATTTACTATAGAAAAGGCAATCCCTGGCGTAATTAAAATTTGCGACAGTTGAAAATTATTTTTTGAATAATTTACTATAGAAAAGGCAATCCCTGGCGCAATTAAAATTTGCGAGAGTATAAAATTATTTTTTGAATAATTTACTATAGAAAAGGCAATCCCTGGCGGATTTGAAATTTGCGACAGTAAAAAATAATTTTTTTGCAAAATTTACTATAGAAAAGGCAATCCCTGGCGGATTTGAAATTTGCGCCAGTAAAAAATTATTTTTTGAATAATTTACTATAGAAAAGGCAATCCCTGGCGCAATTAAAATTTGCGACAGTTGAAAATTATTTTTTGAATAATTTACTATAGAAAAGGCAATCCCTGGCGTAATTAAAATTTGCGACAGTTGAAAATTATTTTTTGAATAATTTTCTATAGAAAAGGCAATCCCTGGCGTAATTAAAATTTGCGACAGTTGAAAATTATTTTTTGAATAATTTACTATAGAAAAAGCAATCCCTGGCGTAATTAAAATTTGCGACAGTAGAAAATTATTTTTTGAATAATTTACTATAGAAAAGGCAGTCCCTGGCGTATTTAAAATTTGCGACAGTTGAAAATTATTTTTTGAATAATTTACTATAGAAAAGGCAATCCCTGGCGTATTTAAAATTTGCGACAGTAAAAAATTATTTTTTGAATAATTTACTATAGAAAAGGCAATCCCTGGCGTAATTAAAATTTGCGACAGTTGAAAATTATTTTTTGAATAATTTACTATAGAAAAGGCAATCCCTCGGATATTTAAAATTTGCGACAGTAAAAAATTATTTTTTGAATAATTTACTATAGAAAAGGCAATCCCTGGCGTAATTAAAATTTGCGACAGTATAAAATTATTTTTTGAATAATTTACTATAGAAAAGGCAATCCCTGGCGTATTTCAAATTTGCAACAGTAAGAAATTATTTTTTGAATAATTTACTATAGAAAAGGCAATCCCTGGCGCACTTAAAATTTGCGACAGTAAAAAATAATTTTTTGAATAATTTACTATAGAAAAGGCAATCCCTGGCGTAATTAAAATTTGCGACAGTTGAAAATTATTTTTTGAATAATTTACTATAGAAAAGGCAATCCCTGGCGCAATTAAAATTTGCGAAAGTTGAAAATTATTTTTTGAATAATTTACTATAGAAAAGGCAATCCCTGGCGTAATTAAAATTTGCGACAGTAGAAAATTATTTTTTGAATAATTTACTATAGAAAAGGCAATCCCTGGCGTAATTAAAATTTGCGACAGTAGAAAATTATTTTCTGAATAATTTACTATAGAAAAGGCAATCCCTGGCACACTTAAAATTTGCGACAGTAAAAATTATTTTTTGAATAATTTACTATAGAAAAGGCAATCCCTGGCGCACTTAAAATTTGCGACAGTAAAAAATTATTTTTTGAATAATTTACTATAGAAAAGGCAATCCCTGGGATATTTAAAATTTGCGACAGTATAAAATTATTTTTTGAATAATTTACTGTAGAAAAGGCAATCCCTGGCGCAATTAAAACTTGCTATATTAAAAAATTATTTTTTGAATAATTTACTATAGAAAAGGCAATCCCTGGCGTAATTAAAATTTGCGACAGTTGAAAATTATTTTTTGAATAATTTACTATAGAAAAGGCAATCCCTGGCGTAATTAAAATTTGCGACAGTTGAAAATTATTTTTTGAATAATATACTATAGAAAAGGCAATCCCTGGCGTAATTAAAATTTGCGACAGTTGAAAATTATTTTTTGAATAATTTACTATAGAAAAGGCAATCCCTGGCGCAATTAAAATTTGCGACAGTTGAAAATTATTTTTTGAATAATTTACTATAGAAAAGGCAATCCCTGGCGTAATTAAAATTTGCGACAGTTGAAAATTATTTTTTGAATAATTTACTATAGAAAAGGCAATCCCTGGCGTAATTAAAATTTGCGACAGTTGAAAATTATTTTTTGAATAATTTACTATAGAAAAGGCAATCCCTGGCGTAATTAAAATTTGCGACAGTTGAAAATTATTTTTTGAATAATTTACTATAGAAAAGGCAATACCTGGCGCAATTAAAATTTGCGACAGTTGAAAATTATTTTTTGAATAATTTACTATAGAAAAGGCAATCCCTGGCGTAATTAAAATTTGCGACAGTAAAAAATTATTTTTTGAATAATTTACTATAGAAAAGGCAATCCCTGGCGTAATTAAAATTTGCGACAGTAGAAAATTATTTCTTGAATAATTTACTATAGAAAAGGCAATCCCTGGCGCACTTAAAATTTGCGACAGTAAAAAAATATTTTTTGAATAATTTACTATAGAAAAGGCAATCCCTGGCGCACTTAAAATTTGCGACAGTAAAAAATTATTTTTTGAATAATTTACTATAGAAAAGGCAATCCCTGGGATATTTAAAATTTGCGACAGTATAAAATTATTTTTTGAATAATTTACTGTAGAAAAGGCAATCCCTGGCGCAATTAAAACTTGCTATAGTAAAAAATTATTTTTTGAATAATTTACTATAGAAAAGGCAATCCCTGGCTTAATTAAAATTTGCGACAGTTGAAAATTATTTTTTGAATAATTTACTATAGAAAAGGCAATCCCTGGCGCAATTAAAATTTGCGACAGTTGAAAATTATTTTTTGAATAATTTACTATAGAAAAGGCAATCCCTGGCGTAATTAAAATTTGCGACAGTTGAAAATTATTTTTTGAATAATTTACTATAGAAAAGGCAAACCCTGGCGTAATTAAAATTTGCGACAGTTGAAAATTATTTTTTGAATAATTTACTATAGAAAAGGCAATCCCTGGCGTAATTAAAATTTAAGACAGTTGAAAATTATTTTTTGAATAATTTACTATAGAAAAGGCAATCCCTGGCGCAATTAAAATTTGCGACAGTTGAAAATTTTTTTTTGAATAAATTACTATAGAAAAGGCAATCCCTGGCGTAATTAAAATTTGCGACAGTAAAAAAATTATTTTTTGAATAATTTACTATAGAAAAGGCAATCCCTGGCGTAATTAAAATTTGCGACAGTTGAAAATTATTTTTTGAATAATTTACTATAGAAAAGGCAATCCCTGGCGGTTTTGAAATTTGCGACAGTAAAAAATTATTTTTTGAATAATTTACTATAAAAAAGGCAATCCCTGGCGGTTTTGAAATTTGCGACAGTAAAAAATTATTTTTTGAATAATTTACTATAGAAAAGGCAATCCCTGGCGTATTTAAAATTTGCGACAGTATAAAATTATTTTTTGAATAATTTACTATAGAAAAGGCAATCCCTGGCGTAATTAAAATTTGCGACAGTAGAAAATTATTTTTTGAATAAATTACTATAGAAAAGGCAATCCCTGGCGTAATTAAAATTTGCGACAATAAAAAATTAATATTTTGAAAAATTTACTGTAGAAAAGGCAATCCCTGGCGCAATTAAAACTTGCGATAGTAAAAAATTATTTTTTGAATAATTTACTATAGAAAAGGCAATCCCTGGCGTAATTAAAATTTGCGACAGTTGAAAATTATTTTTTGAATAATTTACTATAGAAAAGGCAATCCCTGGCGGATTTGAAATTTGCGACAGTAAAAAATTAATTTGTGAGAAATTTACTATAGAAAAGGCAATCCCTGGGATATTTAAAATTTGCGACAGTAGAAAATTATTTTTTGAATAATTTTCTATAGAAATGGCAATCCCTGACGTAATTAAAATTTGCGACAGTATAAAATTATTTTTTGAATAATTTACTATAGAAAAGGCAATCCCTGGCGCAATTAAAATTTGCGACAGTAGAAAATTATTTTTTGAATAATTTACTATAGAAAAGGCAATCCCTGGCGTAATTAAAATTTGCGACAGTTGAAAATTATTTTTTGAATAATTTACTATAGAAAAGGCAATCCCTGGCGGATTTGAAATTTGCGACAGTAGAAAATTATTTTTTGAATAATTTACTATAGAAGAGGCAATCCCTGTGATATTTAAAATTTGCGACAGTAGAAAATTATTTTTTGAATAATTTACTATAGAAAAGGCAATCCCTGGCGCACTTAAAATTTGCGAGAGTAAAAAAATAATTTTTTGAATAATTTACTATAGAAAAGGCAATCCCTGGCGCAATTAAAATTTGCGACAGTTGAAAATTATTTTTTGAATAATTTACTATAGAAAAGGCAATCCCTGGCGAAATTAAAATTTGCGACAGTATAAAATTATTTTTTGAATAATTTACTATAGAAAAGGCAATCCCTGGCGTAATTAAAATTTGCGACAGTAAAAAATTATTTTTTGAATAATTTACAATAGTAAAGGCAATCCCTGGCGCAATTAAAATTTGCGACAGTTGAAAATTATTTTTTGAATAATTTACTATAGAAAAGGCAATCCCTGGCGCACTTAAAATTTGCGACAGTAAAAAATTATTTTTTGAATAATTTACTATTGAAAAGGCAATCCCTGGCGTAATTAAAATTTGCGAAAGTTGAAAATTATTTTTTGAATAATTTACTATAGAAAAGGCAATCCCTGGCGCAATTAAAATTTGCGACAGTAGAAAATTATTTTTTGAATAATTTACTGTAGAAAAGGCAATCCCTGGCGCAATTAAAACTTGCGATAGTAAAAAATTATTTTTTGAATAATTTACTATACAAAAGGCAATCCCTGGCGTAATTAAAATTTGCGACAGTTGAAAATTATTTTTTGAATAATTTACTATAGAAAAGGCAATCCCTGGCGTAACTAAAATTTGCGACAGTTGAAAATTATTTTTTGAATAATTTACTATAGAAAAGGCAATCCCTGGCGTAATTAAAATTTGCGACAGTTGAAAATTATTTTTTGAATAATTTACTATAGAAAAGGCAATCGCTGGGGCAATTAAAATTTGCGACAGTTGAAAATTATTTTTTGAATAATTTACTATAGAATTGGTAATCCCTGGCGTAATTAAAATTTGCGTCAGTAAAAAATTATTTTTTGAATAATTTACTATAGAAAAGGCAATCCCTGGCGAAATTAAAATTTGCGACAGTAGAAAATTATTTTTTGAATAATTTACTATCGAAAAGGCAATCCCTGGCGCACTTAAAATTTGCGACAGTAAAAATTTATTTTTTGAATAATTTACTATAGAAAAGGCAATCCCTGGCGTAATTAAAATTTGCGACAGTTGAAAATTATTTTTTGAATAATTTACTATAGAAAAGGCAATCCCTGGCGGATTTGAAATTTGCGACAGTAAAAAATTATTTTTTGAATAATTTACTATAGAAAAGGCAATCCCTGGCGGATTTGAAATTTACGACAGTAAAAAATTATTTTTATGAATAATTTACTATAGAAAAGGCAATCCCTGGCGCAATTAAAATTTGCGACAGTTGAAAATTATTTTTTGAATAATTTACTATAGAAAAGGCAATCCCTGGCGTAATTAAAATTTGCGACAGTTGAAAATTATTTTTTGAATAATTTACTATAGAAAAGGCAATCCCTGGCGCACTTAAAATTTGCGACAGTAAAAAATTATTTTTTGAATAATTTACTATAGAAAAGGCAATCCCTGGCGTAATTAAAATTTGCGACAGTTGAAAATTATTTTTAGAATAATTTACTATAGAAAAGGCAATCCCTGGCGGATTTGAAATTTGCGACAGTAAAAAATTATTTTTTGAATAATTTACTATAGAAAAGGCAATCCCTGGCGGATTTGAAATTTACGACAGTAAAAAATTATTTTTATGAATAATTTACTATAGAAAAGGCAATCCCTGGCGCAATTAAAATTTGCGACAGTTGAAAATTATTTTTTGAATAATTTACTATAGAAAAGGCAATCCCTGGCGGATTTGAAATTTGCGACAGTAAAAAATTATTTTTTTTGCAAAATTTACTATAGAAAAGGCAATCCCTGGCGGATTTGAAATTTGCGACAGTATAAAATTATTTTTTGAATAATTTACTATACAAAAGGCAATCCCTGGGATATTTAAAATTTGCGACAGTAAAAAATTATTTTTTGAATAATTTACTATAGAAAAGGCAATCCCTGGCGGATTTGAAATTTGCGACAGTAAAAAATTATTTTTTGAATAATTTACTATAGAAAAGGCAATCCCTGGCGCAATTAAAATTTGCGACAGTAAAAAATTATTTTTTGAATAATTTACTATAGAAAAGGCAATCCCTGGCGGATTTGAAATTTGCGACAGTAAAAAATTATTTTTTGAATAATTTACTATAGAAAAGGCAATCCCTGGCGGATTTGAAATTTACGACAGTAAAAAATTATTTTTATGAATAATTTACTATAGAAAAGGCAATCCCTGGCGCAATTAAAATTTGCGACAGTTGAAAATTATTTTTTGAATAATTTACTATAGAAAAGGCAATCCCTGGCGTAATTAAAATTTGCGACAGTTGAAAATTATTTTTTGAATAATTTACTATAGAAAAGGCAATCCCTGGCGCAATTAAAATTTGCGAGAGTATAAAATTATTTTTTGAATAATTTACTATAGAAAAGGCAATCCCTGGCGGATTTGAAATTTGCGACAGTAAAAAATAATTTTTTTGCAAAATTTACTATAGAAAAGGCAATCCCTGGCGGATTTGAAATTTGCGCCAGTAAAAAATTATTTTTTGAATAATTTACTATAGAAAAGGCAATCCCTGGCGCAATTAAAATTTGCGACAGTTGAAAATTATTTTTTGAATAATTTACTATAGAAAAGGCAATCCCTGGCGTAATTAAAATTTGCGACAGTTGAAAATTATTTTTTGAATAATTTACTATAGAAAAGGCAATCCCTGGCGTAATTAAAATTTGCGACAGTATAAAATTATTTTTTGAATAATTTACTATAGAAAAGGCAATCCCTGGCGGATTTGAAATTTGCGACCGTAAAAAATTATTTTTTGAATAATTTACTATAGAAAAGGCAATCCCTGGCGTAATTAAAATTTGCGACAGTTGTAAATTATTTTTTGAATAATTTACTATAGAAAAGGCAATCCCTGGCGTAATTAAAATTTGCGACAGTTGAAAATTATTTTTTGAATAATTTACTATAGAAAAGGCAATCCCTGGCGTAATTAAAATTTGCGACAGTTGAAAATTATTTTTTGAATAATTTACTATAGAAAAGGCAATCCCTGGCGTAATTAAAATTTGCGACAGTTGAAAATTATTTTTTGAATAATTTACTATAGAAAGGGCAATCCCTGGCGTAATTAAAATTTGCGACAGTATAAAATTATTTTTTGAATAATTTACTATAGAAAAGGCAATCCCTGACACACTTAAAATTTGCGACAGTAAAAAATTATTTTTTGAATAATTTACTATAGAAAAGGCAATCGCTGGGATATTTAAAATTTGCGACAGTAAAAAATTATTTTTTGAATAATTTACTATAGAAAAGGCAATCCCTGGCGGATTTGAAATTTGCGACAGTAAAAAATTATTTTTTGAATAATTTACTATAGAAAAGGCAATCCCTGGCGCAATCAAAATTTGCGACAGTTGAAAATTATTTTTTGAATAATTTACTATAGAAAAGGCAATCCCCGGCGTAATTAAAATTTGCGACAGTTGAAAATTATTTTTTGAATAATTTACTATAGAAAAGGCAATCCCTGGCGTAATTAAAATTTGCGACAGTATAAAATTATTTTTTGAATAATTTACTATAGAAAAGGCAATCCCTGGGATATTTAAAATTTGCGACAGTAAAAAATTATTTTTTGAATAATTTACTATAGAAAAGGCAATCCCTGGCGGATTTGAAATTTGCGACCGTAAAAAATTATTTTTTGAATAATTTACTATAGAAAAGGCAATCCCTGGCGCAATTAAAATTTGCGACAGTATAAAATTATTTTTTGAATAATTTACTATAGAAACGGCAATCTCTGGCGGATTTGAAATTTGCGACTGTAAAAAATTATTTTTTTTGCAAAATTTACTATAGAAAAGGCAATCCCTGGCGGATTTGAAATTTGCGACAGTATAAAATTATTTTTTGAATAATTTACTATACAAAAGGCAATCCCTGGGATATTTAAAATTTGCGACAGTAAAAAAATTATTTTTTGAATAATTTACTATAGAAAAGGCAATCCCTGGCGGATTTGAAATTTGCGACAGTAAAAATTATTTTTTGAATAAAATACTATAGAAAAGGCAATCCCTGGCGCAATTAAAATTTGCGACAGTAAAAAATTATTTTTTGAATAATTTACTATAGAAAAGGCAATCCCTGGCGGATTTGAAATTTGCGACAGTAAAAAATTATTTTTTGAATAATTTACTATAGAAAAGGCAATCCCTGGCGGATTTGAAATTTGCGACAGTATAAAATTATTTTTTGAATAATTTACTATAGAAAAGGCAATCCCTGGCGCAATTAAAATTTGCGACAGTTGAAAATTATTTTTTGAATAATTTACTATAGAAAAGGCAATCCCTGGCGTAATTAAAATTTGCGACAGTATAAAATTATTTTTTGAATAATTTACTATAGAAAAGGCAATCCCTGGCGCACTTAAAATTTGCGACAGTAAAAAATTATTTTTTGAATAATTTACTATTGAAAAGGCAATCCCTGGCGTAATTAAAATTTGCGAGAGTAAAAAATTATTTTTTGAATAATTTACTATAGAATAGGCAATCCCTGGTGGATTTGAAATTTGCGACAGTAAAAAATTATTTTTTGAATAATTTACTATAGAAAAGGCAATCCATGGCGCAATTAAAATTTGCGACAGTTGAAAATTATTTTTTGAATAATTTACTATAGAAAAGGCAATCCCTGGCGGATTTGAAATTTGCGACCGTAAAAAATTATTTTTTGAATAATTTACTATAGAAAAGGCAATCCCTGGCGTAATTAAAATTTGCGACAGTTGAAAATTATTTTTTGAATAATTTACTATAGAAAAGGCAATCCCTGGCGTAATTAAAATTTGCGACAGTTGAAAATTATTTTTTGAATAATTTACTATAGAAAAGGCAATCCCTGGCGTAATTAAAATTTGCGACAGTTGAAAATTATTTTTTGAATAATTTACTATAGAAAAGGCAATCCCTGGCGCAATTAAAATTTGCGACAGTTGAAAATTATTTTTTGAATAATTTACTATAGAAAGGGCAATCCCTGGCGTAATTAAAATTTGCGACAGTATAAAATTATTTTTTGAATAATTTACTATAGAAAAGGCAACCCTGACACACTTAAAATTTGCGACAGTAAAAAATTATTTTTTGAATAATTTACTATAGAAAAGGCAATCGCTGGGATATTTAAAATTTGCGACAGTAAAAAATTATTTTTTGAATAATTTACTATAGAAAAGGCAATCCCTGGCGGATTTGAAATTTGCGACAGTAAAAAATTATTTTTTGAATAATTTACTATAGAAAAGGCAATCCCTGGCGCAATCAAAATTTGCGACAGTTGAAAATTATTTTTTGAATAATTTACTATAGAAAAGGCAATCCCCGGCGTAATTAAAATTTGCGACAGTTGAAAATTATTTTTTGAATAATTTACTATAGAAAAGGCAATCCCTGGCGTAATTAAAATTTGCGACAGTTGAAAATTATTTTTTGAATAATTTACTATAGAAAAGGCAATCCCTGGCGCAATTAAAATTTGCGACAGTTGAAAATTATTTTTTGAATAATTTACTATAGAAAGGGCAATCCCTGGCGTAATTAAAATTTGCGACAGTATAAAATTATTTTTTGAATAATTTACTATAGAAAAGGCAATCCCTGACACACTTAAAATTTGCGACAGTAAAAAATTATTTTTTGAATAATTTACTATAGAAAAGGCAATCGCTGGGATATTTAAAATTTGCGACAGTAAAAAATTATTTTTTGAATAATTTACTATAGAAAAGGCAATCCCTGGCGGATTTGAAATTTGCGACAGTAAAAAATTATTTTTTGAATAATTTACTATAGAAAAGGCAATCCCTGGCGCAATCAAAATTTGCGACAGTTGAAAATTATTTTTTGAATAATTTACTATAGAAAAGGCAATCCCCGGCGTAATTAAAATTTGCGACAGTTGAAAATTATTTTTTGAATAATTTACTATAGAAAAGGCAATCCCTGGCGTAATTAAAATTTGCGACAGTATAAAATTATTTTTTGAATAATTTACTATAGAAAAGGCAATCCCTGGGATATTTAAAATTTGCGACAGTAAAAAATTATTTTTTGAATAATTTACTATAGAAAAGGCAATCCCTGGCGGATTTGAAATTTGCGACCGTAAAAAATTATTTTTTGAATAATTTACTATAGAAAAGGCAATCCCTGGCGCAATTAAAATTTGCGACAGTATAAAATTATTTTTTGAATAATTTACTATAGAAACGGCAATCTCTGGCGGATTTGAAATTTGCGACAGTAAAAAATTATTTTTTTTGCAAAATTTACTATAGAAAAGGCAGTCCCTGGCGGATTTGAAATTTGCGACAGTATAAAATTATTTTTTGAATAATTTACTATACAAAAGGCAATCCCTGGGATATTTAAAATTTGCGACAGTAAAGAATTATTTTTTTGAATAATTTACTATAGAAAAGGCAATCCCTGGCGGATTTGAAATTTGCGACAGTAAAAATTATTTTTTGAATAAAATACTATAGAAAAGGCAATCCCTGGCGCAATTAAAATTTGCGACAGTAAAAAATTATTTTTTGAATAATTTACTATAGAAAAGGCAATCCCTGGCGGATTTGAAATTTGCGACAGTAAAAAATTATTTTTTGAATAATTTACTATAGAAAAGGCAATCCCTGGCGGATTTGAAATTTGCGACAGTATAAAATTATTTTTTGAATAATTTACTATAGAAAAGGCAATCCCTGGCGCAATTAAAATTTGCGACAGTTGAAAATTATTTTTTGAATAATTTACTATAGAAAAGGCAATCCCTGGCGTAATTAAAATTTGCGACAGTATAAAATTATTTTTTGAATAATTTACTATAGAAAAGGCAATCCCTGGCGCACTTAAAATTTGCGACAGTAAAAAATTATTTTTTGAATAATTTACTATTGAAAAGGCAATCCCTGGCGTAATTAAAATTTGCGACAGTAAAAAATTATTTTTTGAATAATTTACTATAGAATAGGCAATCCCTGGTGGATTTGAAATTTGCGACAGTAAAAAATTATTTTTTGAATAATTTACTATAGAAAAGGCAATCCATGGCGCAATTAAAATTTGCGACAGTTGAAAATTATTTTTTGAATAATTTACTATAGAAAAGGCAATCCCTGGCGGATTTGAAATTTGCGACCGTAAAAAATTATTTTTTGAATAATTTACTATAGAAAAGGCAATCCCTGGCGTAATTAAAATTTGCGACAGTTGAAAATTATTTTTTGAATAATTTACTATAGAAAAGGCAATCCCTGGCGTAATTAAAATTTGCGACAGTTGAAAATTATTTTTTGAATAATTTACTATAGAAAAGGCAATCCCTGGCGTAATTAAAATTTGCGACAGTTGAAAATTATTTTTTGAATAATTTACTATAGAAAAGGCAATCCCTGGCGCAATTAAAATTTGCGACAGTTGAAAATTATTTTTTGAATAATTTACTATAGAAAGGGCAATCCCTGGCGTAATTAAAATTTGCGACAGTATAAAATTATTTTTTGAATAATTTACTATAGAAAAGGCAATCCCTGACACACTTAAACTTTGCGACAGTAAAAAATTATTTTTTGAATAATTTACTATAGAAAAGGCAATCGCTGGGATATTTAAAATTTGCGACAGTAAAAAAATTATTTTTTGAATAATTTACTATAGAAAAGGCAATCCCTGGCGGATTTGAAATTTGCGACAGTAAAAAATTATTTTTTGAATAATTTACTATAGAAAAGGCAATCCCTGGCGCAATCAAAATTTGCGACAGTTGAAAATTATTTTTTGAATAATTTACTATAGAAAAGGCAATCCCCGGCGTAATTAAAATTTGCGACAGTTGAAAATTATTTTTTGAATAATTTACTATAGAAAAGGCAATCCCTGGCGGATTTGAAATTTGCGACAGTAAAAATTATTTTTTGAATAAAATACTATAGAAAAGGCAATCCCTGGCGCAATTAAAATTTGCGACAGTAAAAAATTATTTTTTGAATAATTTACTATAGAAAAGGCAATCCCTGGCGGATTTGAAATTTGCGACAGTAAAAAATTATTTTTTGAATAATTTACTATAGAAAAGGCAATCCCTGGCGGATTTGAAATTTGCGACAGTATAAAATTATTTTTTGAATAATTTACTATAGAAAAGGCAATCCCTGGCGCAATTAAAATTTGCGACAGTTGAAAATTATTTTTTGAATAATTTACTATAGAAAAGGCAATCCCTGGCGTAATTAAAATTTGCGACAGTATAAAATTATTTTTTGAATAATTTACTATACAAAAGGCAATCCCTGGGATATTTAAAATTTGCGACAGTAAAAAATTATTTTTTGAATAATTTACTATAGAAAAGGCAATCCCTGGCGGATTTGAAATTTGCGACAGTAAAAATTATTTTTTGAATAAAATACTATAGAAAAGGCAATCCCTGGCGCAATTAAAATTTGCGACAGTAAAAAATTATTTTTTGAATAATTTACTATAGAAAAGGCAATCCCTGGCGGATTTGAAATTTGCGACAGTAAAAAATTATTTTTTGAATAATTTACTATAGAAAAGGCAATCCCTGGCGGATTTGAAATTTGCGACAGGTATAAAATTATTTTTTGAATAATTTACTATAGAAAAGGCAATCCCTGGCGCAATTAAAATTTGCGACAGTTGAAAATTATTTTTTGAATAATTTACTATAGAAAAGGCAATCCCTGGCGTAATTAAAATTTGCGACAGTATAAAATTATTTTTTGAATAATTTACTATAGAAAAGGCAATCCCTGGCGCACTTAAAATTTGCGACAGTAAAAAATTATTTTTTGAATAATTTACTATTGAAAAGGCAATCCCTGGCGTAATTAAAATTTGCGACAGTAAAAAATTATTTTTTGAATAATTTACTATAGAATAGGCAATCCCTGGTGGATTTGAAATTTGCGACAGTAAAAAATTATTTTTTGAATAATTTACTATAGAAAAGGCAATCCATGGCGCAATTAAAATTTGCGACAGTATAAAATTATTTTTTGAATAATTTACTATAGAAAAGGCAATCCCTGGCGGATTTGAAATTTGCGACCGTAAAAAATTATTTTTTTGAATAATTTACTATAGAAAAGGCAATCCCTGGCGTAATTAAAATTTGCGACAGTTGAAAATTATTTTTTGAATAATTTACTATAGAAAAGGCAATCCCTGGCGTAATTAAAATTTGCGACAGTTGAAAATTATTTTTTGAATAATTTACTATAGAAAAGGCAATCCCTGGCGTAATTAAAATTTGCGACAGTTGAAAATTATTTTTTGAATAATTTACTATAGAAAAGGGCAATCCCTGGCGCAATTAAAATTTGCGACAGTTGAAAATTATTTTTTGAATAATTTACTATAGAAAGGGCAATCCCTGGCGTAATTAAAATTTGCGACAGTATAAAATTATTTTTTGAATAATTTACTATAGAAAAGGCAATCCCTGACACACTTAAAATTTGCGACAGTAAAAAATTTTTTTGAATAATTTACTATAGAAAAGGCAATCGCTGGGATATTTAAAATTTGCGACAGTAAAAAATTATTTTTTGAATAATTTACTATAGAAAAGGCAATCCCTGGCGGATTTGAAATTTGCGACAGTAAAAAATTATTTTTTGAATAATTTACTATAGAAAAGGCAATCCCTGGCGCAATCAAAATTTGCGACAGTTGAAAATTATTTTTTGAATAATTTACTATAGAAAAGGCAATCCCCGGCGTAATTAAAATTTGCGACAGTTGAAAATTATTTTTTGAATAATTTACTATAGAAAAGGCAATCCCTGGCGTAATTAAAATTTGCGACAGTATAAAATTATTTTTTGAATAATTTACTATAGAAAAGGCAATCCCTGGGATATTTAAAATTTGCGACAGTAAAAAATTATTTTTTGAATAATTTACTATAGAAAAGGCAATCCCTGGCGGATTTGAAATTTGCGACCGTAAAAAATTATTTTTTGAATAATTTACTATAGAAAAGGCAATCCCTGGCGCAATTAAAATTTGCGACAGTATAAAATTATTTTTTGAATAATTTACTATAGAAACGGCAATCTCTGGCGGATTTGAAATTTGCGACAGTAAAAAATTATTTTTTTTGCAAAATTTACTATAGAAAAGGCAATCCCTGGCGGATTTGAAATTTGCGACAGTATAAAATTATTTTTTGAATAATTTACTATACAAAAGGCAATCCCTGGGATATTTAAAATTTGCGACAGTAAAAAATTATTTTTTGAATAATTTACTATAGAAAAGGCAATCCCTGGCGGATTTGAAATTTGCGACAGTAAAAATTATTTTTTTTAATAAAATACTATAGAAAAGGCAATCCCTGGCGCAATTAAAATTTGCGACAGTAAAAAATTATTTTTTGAATAATTTACTATAGAAAAGGCAATCCCTGGCGGATTTGAAATTTGCGACAGTAAAAAATTATTTTTTGAATAATTTACTATAGAAAAGGCAATCCCTGGCGGATTTGAAATTTGCGACAGTATAAAATTATTTTTTGAATAATTTACTATAGAAAAGGCAATCCCTGGCGCAATTAAAATTTGCGACAGTTGAAAATTATTTTTTGAATAATTTACTATAGAAAAGGCAATCCCTGGCGTAATTAAAATTTGCGACAGTATAAAATTATTTTTTGAATAATTTACTATAGAAAAGGCAATCCCTGGCGCACTTAAAATTTGCGACAGTAAAAAATTATTTTTTGAATAATTTACTATTGAAAAGGCAATCCCTGGCGTAATTAAAATTTGCGACAGTAAAAAATTATTTTTTGAATAATTTACTATAGAATAGGCAATCCCTGGTGGATTTGAAATTTGCGACATTAAAAAATTATTTTTTGAATAATTTACTATAGAAAAGGCAATCCATGGCGCAATTAAAATTTGCGACAGTTGAAAATTATTTTTTGAATAATTTACTATAGAAAAGGCAATCCCTGGCGTAATTAAAATTTGCGACAGTTGAAAATTATTTTTTGAATAATTTACTATAGAAAAGGCAATCCCTGGCGCAATTAAAATTTGCGACAGTATAAAATTATTTTTTGAATAATTTACTATAGAAAAGGCAATCCCTCGCGGATTTGAAATTTGCGACAGTAAAAAATTATTTTTTTGCAAAATTTACTATAGAAAAGGCAATCCCTGGCGGATTTGAAATTTGCGACAGTAAAAAATTATTTTTTGAATAATTTACTATAGAAAAGGCAATCCCTGGCGCAATTAAAATTTGCGACAGTTGAAAATTATTTTTTTGAATAATTTACTATAGAAAAGGCAATCCCTGGCGTAATTAAAATTTGCGACAGTTGAAAATTATTTTTTGAATAATTTTCTATAGAAAAGGCAATCCCTGGCGTAATTAAAATTTGCGACAGTTGAAAATTATTTTTTGAATAATTTACTATAGAAAAGGCAATCCCTGGCGTAATTAAAATTTGCGACAGAAGAAAATTATTTTTTGAATAATTTACTATAGAAAAGCAGTCCCTGGCGTATTTAAAATTTGCGACAGTTGAAAATTATTTTTTGAATAATTTACTATAGAAAAGGCAATCCCTGGCGTAATTAAAACTTGCGATAGTAAAAAATTATTTTTTGAATAATTTACTTTAGAAAAGGCAATCCCTGGCGGATTTGAAATTTGCGACAGTAAAAAATTATTTTTTGAATAATTTACTATAGAAAAGGCAATCCCTGGCGTAATTAAAATTTGCGACAGTTGAAAATTATTTTTTGAATAATTTACTATAGAAAAGGCAATCCCTGGCGTATTTAAAAATTGCGACAGTATAAAATTATTTTTTGAATAATTTACTATAGAAAAGGCAATACCTGGCGTAATTAAAATTTGCAACAGTAAGAAATTATTTTTTGAATAATTTACTATAGAAAAGGCAATCCCTGGCGTAATTAAAATTTGCGACAGTATAAAATTATTTTTTGAATAATTTACTATAGAAAAGGCAATCCCTGGCGTAATTAAAATTTGCGACAGTTGAAAATTATTTTTTGAATAATTTACTATAGAAAAGGCAATCCCTGGCGCAATTAAAATTTGCGACAGTTGAAAATTATTTTTTGAATAATTTACTATAGAAAAGGCAATCCCTGGCGCACTTAAAATTTGCGACAGTAAAAAATTATTTTTTGAATAATTTACTATTGAAAAGGCAATCCCTGGCGTAATTAAAATTTGCGACAGTAAAAAATTATTTTTTGAATAATTTACTATAGAATAGGCAATCCCTGGTGGATTTGAAATTTGCGACATTAAAAAATTATTTTTTGAATAATTTACTATAGAAAAGGCAATCCATGGCGCAATTAAAATTTGCGACAGTTGAAAATTATTTTTTGAATAATTTACTATAGAAAAGGCAATCCCTGGCGTAATTAAAATTTGCGACAGTTGAAAATTATTTTTTGAATAATTTACTATAGAAAAGGCAATCCCTGGCGCAATTAAAATTTGCGACAGTATAAAATTATTTTTTGAATAATTTACTATAGAAAAGGCAATCCCTCGCGGATTTGAAATTTGCGACAGTAAAAAATTATTTTTTTGCAAAATTTACTATAGAAAAGGCAATCCCTGGCGGATTTGAAATTTGCGACAGTAAAAAATTATTTTTTGAATAATTTACTATAGAAAAGGCAATCCCTGGCGCAATTAAAATTTGCGACAGTTGAAAATTATTTTTTGAATAATTTACTATAGAAAAGGCAATCCCTGGCGTAATTAAAATTTGCGACAGTTGAAAATTATTTTTTGAATAATTTTCTATAGAAAAGGCAATCCCTGGCGTAATTAAAATTTGCGACAGTTGAAAATTATTTTTTGAATAATTTACTATAGAAAAGGCAATCCCTGGCGTAATTAAAATTTGCGACAGAAGAAAATTATTTTTTGAATAATTTACTATAGAAAAGCAGTCCCTGGCGTATTTAAAATTTGCGACAGTTGAAAATTATTTTTTGAATAATTTACTATAGAAAAGGCAATCCCTGGCGTAATTAAAACTTGCGATAGTAAAAAATTATTTTTTGAATAATTTACTTTAGAAAAGGCAATCCCTGGCGGATTTGAAATTTGCGACAGTAAAAAATTATTTTTTGAATAATTTACTATAGAAAAGGCAATCCCTGGCGTAATTAAAATTTGCGACAGTTGAAAATTATTTTTTGAATAATTTACTATAGAAAAGGCAATCCCTGGCGTATTTAAAAATTGCGACAGTATAAAATTATTTTTTGAATAATTTACTATAGAAAAGGCAATACCTGGCGTAATTAAAATTTGCAACAGTAAGAAATTATTTTTTGAATAATTTACTATAGAAAAGGCAATCCCTGGCGTAATTAAAATTTGCGACAGTATAAAATTATTTTTTGAATAATTTACTATAGAAAAGGCAATCCCTGGCGTAATTAAAATTTGCGACAGTTGAAAATTATTTTTTGAATAATTTACTATAGAAAAGGCAATCCCTGGCGCAATTAAAATTTGCGACAGTTGAAAATTATTTTTTGAATAATTTACTATAGAAAAGGCAATCCCTGGCGCACTTAAAATTTGCGACAGTAAAAAATTATTTTTTGAATAATTTACTATAGAAAAGGCAATCCCTGGCGCAATTAAAATTTGCGACAGTTGAAAATTATTTTTTGAATAATTTACTATAGAAAAGGCAATCCCTGGGATATTTAAAATTTGCGACAGTAAAAAATTATTTTTTGAATAATTTACTATAGAAAAGACAATCCCTGGCGGATTTGAAATTTGCGACAGTAAAAAATTATTTTTTGAATAATTTACTATAGAAAAGGCAATCCCTGGCGCAATTAAAATTTGCGACAGTAGAAAATTATTTTTTGAATAATTTACTATAGAAAAGGCAATCCCTGGCGGATTTGAAATTTGCGACAGTAAAAAATTATTTTTGAATAATTTACTATAGAAAAGGCAATCCCTGGCGTAATTAAAATTTGCGACAGTTGAAAATTATTTTTTGAATAATTTACTATAGAAAAGGCAATCCCTGGGATATTTAAAATTTGCGACAGTAAAAAATTATTTTTTGAATAATTTACTATAGAAAAGACAATCCCTGGCGGATTTGAAATTTGCGACAGTAAAAAATTATTTTTTGAATAATTTACTATAGAAAAGGCAATCCCTGGCGTAATTAAAATTTGCGACAGTTGAAAATTATTTTTTGAATAATTTACTATAGAAAAGGCAATCCCTGGCGTAATTAAAATTTGCGACAGTATAAAATTATTTTTTGAATAATTTACTTTAGAAAAGGCAATCCCTGGCGGATTTGAAATTTGCGACAGTAAAAAATTATTTTTTGAATAATTTACTATAGAAAAGGCAATCCCTGGCGTAATTAAAATTTGCGACAGTTGAAAATTATTTTTTGAATAATTTACTATAGAAAAGGCAATCCCTGGCGTATTTAAAAATTGCGACAGTATAAAATTATTTTTTGAATAATTTACTATAGAAAAGGCAATACCTGGCGTAATTAAAATTTGCGACAGTTGAAAATTATTTTTTGAATAATTTACTATAGAAAAGGCAATCCCTGGCGCAATTAAAATTTGCGACAGTTGAAAATTATTTTTTGAATAATTTACTATAGAAAAGGCAATCCCTGGCGCACTTAAAATTTGCGACAGTAAAAAATTATTTTTTGAATAATTTACTATAGAAAAGGCAATCCCTGGCGCAGTTAAAATTTGCGACAGTTGAAAATTATTTTTTGAATAATTTACTATAGAAAAGGCAATCCCTGGGATATTTAAAATTTGCGACAGTAAAAAATTATTTTTCGAATAATTTACTATAGAAAAGACAATCCCTGGCGGATTTGAAATTTGCGACAGTAAAAAATTATTTTTTGAATAATTTACTATAGAAAAGGCAATCCCTGGCGCAATTAAAATTTGCGACAGTAGAAAATTATTTTTTGAATAATTTACTATAGAAAAGGCAATCCCTGGCGCACTTAAAATTTGCGACAGTAAAAAATTATTTTTTGAATAATTTACTATAGAAAAGGCAATCCCTGGCGTAATTAAAATTTGCGACAGTAGAAAATTATTTTTTGAATAATTTACTATAGAAAAGGCAATCCCTGGCGTAATTAAAATTTGCGACAGTTGAAAATTATTTTTTGAATAATTTACTATAGAAAAGGCAATCCCTGGCGTAATTAAAATTTGCGACAGTTGAAAATTATTTTTTGAATAATTTACTATAGAAAAGGCAATCCCTGGCGTAATTAAAATTTGCGACAGTAGAAAATTAATTTGTGAGAAATTTACTCTATAAAAGGCAATCCCTGGCGTAATTAAAATTTGCGACAGTAAAAAATTATTTTTTGAATAATTTACTATAGAAAAGGCAATCCCTGGCGGATTTGAAATTTGCGACAGTAAAAAATTATTTTTTGAATAATTTACTATAGAAAAGGCAATCCTTGGCGCAATTAAAATTTGCGACAGTTGAAAATTATTTTTTGAATAATTTACTATAGAAAAGGCAATCCCTGGCGTAATTAAAATTTGCGACAGTATAAAATTATTTTTTGAATAATTTACTATAGAAAAGGCAATCCCTGGCGCAATTAAAATTTGCGACAGTTGAAAATTATTTTTTGAATAATTTACTATAGAAAAGGCAATCCCTGGCGGATTTAAAATTCGCGACAATAAAAAATTAATTTGTGAGAAATTAACTATAGAAAAGGCAATCCCTGGGATATTTAAAATTTGCGACAGTAAAAAATTATTTTTTGAATAATTTACTATAGAAAAGGCAATCCCTGGCGCACTTAAAATTTGCGACAGTAAAAAATTATTTTTTGAATAATTTACTATAGAAAAGGCAATCCCTGGCGTAATTAAAATTTGCGACAGTTGAAAATTATTTTTTGAATAATTTACTATAGAAAAGGCAATCCCTGGCGTAATTAAAATTTGCGACAGTTGAAAATTATTTTTTGAATAATTTACTATAGAAAAGGCAATCCCTGGCGCAATTAAAATTTGCGACAGTTGAAAATTATTTTTTGAATAATTTACTATAGAAAAGGCAATCCCTGGCGCACTTAAAATTTGCAACAGTATAAAATTATTTTTTGAATAATTTACTATAGAAAAGGCAATCCCTGGCGTAATTAAAATTTGCTACAGTAGAAAATTATTTTTTGAATAATTTACTATAGAAAAGGCAATCCCTGGCGTAATTAAAATTTGCGTCAGTTGAAAATTATTTTTTGAATAATTTACTATAGAAAAGGCAATCCCTGGCGTAATTAAAATTTGCGACAGTTGAAAATTATTTTTTGAATAATTTACTATAGAAAAGGCAATCCCTGGCGTAATTAAAATTTGCGACAGTAGAAAATTAATTTGTGAGAAATTTACTATATAAAAGGCAATCCCTGGCGTAATTAAAATTTGCGACAGTAAAAAATTATTTTTTGAATAATTTACTATAGAAAAGGCAATCCCTGGCGGATTTGAAATTTGCGACAGTAAAAAATTATTTTTTGAATAATTTACTATAGAAAAGGCAATCCCTGGCGTAATTAAAATTTGCGACAGTAGAAAATTAATTTGTGAGAAATTTACTATATAAAAGGCAATCCCTGGCGTAATTAAAATTTGCGACAGTAAAAAATTATTTTTTGAATAATTTACTATAGAAAAGGCAATCCCTGGCGGATTTGAAATTTGCGACAGTAAAAAATTATTTTTTGAATAATTTACTATAGAAAAGGCAATCCTTGGCGCAATTAAAATTTGCGACAGTCGAAAATTATTTTTTGAATAATTTACTATAGAAAAGGCAATCCCTGGCGGATTTGAAATTTGCGACAGTAAAAAATTATTTTTTGAATAATTTACTATAGAAAAGGCAATCCTTGGCGCAATTAAAATTTGCGACAGTTGAAAATTATTATTTGAATAATTTACTATAGAAAAGGCAATCCCTGGCGTAATTAAAATTTGCGACAGTATAAAATTATTTTTTGAATAATTTACTATAAAAAGGCAATCCCTGGCGCAATTAAAATTTGCGACAGTTGAAAATTATTTTTTGAATAATTTACTATAGAAAAGGCAATCCCTGGCGGATTTAAAATTTGCGACAGTAAAAAATTAATTTGTGAGAAATTTACTATAGAAAAGGCAATCCCTGGGATATTTAAAATTTGCGACAGTAAAAAATTATTTTTTGAATAATTTACTATAGAAAAGGCAATCCCTGGCGCACTTAAAATTTGCGACAGTAAAAAATTATTTTTTGAATAATTTACTATAGAAAAGGCAATCCCTGGCGTAATTAAAATTTGCGACAGTTGAAAATTATTTTTTGAATAATTTACTATAGAAAAGGCAATCCCTGGCGTAATTAAAATTTGCGACAGTTGAAAATTATTTTTTGAATAATTTACTATAGAAAAGGCAATCCCTGGCGCAATTAAAATTTGCGACAGTTGAAAATTATTTTTTGAATAATTTACTATAGAAAAGGCAATCCCTGGCGCACTTAAAATTTGCAACAGTATAAAATTATTTTTTGAATAATTTACTATAGAAAAGGCAATCCCTGGCGTAATTAAAATTTGCGACAGTAGAAAATTATTTTTTGAATAATTTACTATAGAAAAGGCAATCCCTGGCGTAATTAAAATTTGCGTCAGTTGAAAATTATTTTTTGAATAATTTACTATAGAAAAGGCAATCCCTGGCGTAATTAAAATTTGCGACAGTTGAAAATTATTTTTTGAATAATTTACTATAGAAAAGGCAATCCCTGGCGTAATTAAAATTTGCGACAGTAGAAAATTAATTTGTGAGAAATTTACTATATAAAAGGCAATCCCTGGCGTAATTAAAATTTGCGACAGTAAAAAATTATTTTTTGAATAATTTACTATAGAAAAGGCAATCCCTGGCGGATTTGAAATTTGCGACAGTAAAAAATTATTTTTTGAATAATTTACTATAGAAAAGGCAATCCCTGGCGTAATTAAAATTTGCGACAGTAGAAAATTAATTTGTGAGAAATTTACTATATAAAAGGCAATCCCTGGCGTAATTAAAATTTGCGACAGTAAAAAATTATTTTTTGAATAATTTACTATAGAAAAGGCAATCCCTGGCGGATTTGAAATTTGCGACAGTAAAAAATTATTTTTTGAATAATTTACTATAGAAAAGGCAATCCTTGGCGCAATTAAAATTTGCGACAGTTGAAAATTATTTTTTGAATAATTTACTATAGAAAAGGCAATACCTGGCGTAATTAAAATTTGTGACAGTATAAAATTATTTTTTGAATAATTTACTATAGAAAAGGCAATCCCTGGCGCAATTAAAATTTGCGACAGTTGAAAATTATTTTTTGAATAATTTACTATAGAAAAGGCAATCCCTAGCGGATTTAAAATTTGCGACAGTAAAAAATTAATTTGTGAGAAATTTACTATAGAAAAGGCAATCCCTGGGATATTTAAAATTTGCGACAGTAAAAAATTATTTTTTTGCAAAATTTACTATAGAAAAGGCAATCCATGGCGTATTTAAAATTTGCGACAGTAAAAAATAATTTTTTGAATAATTTACTATAGAAAAGGCAATCCCTGGCGTAATTAAAATTTGCGACAGTAGAAAATTATTTTTTGAATAATTTACTATAGAAAAGGCAATCCCTGGCGCAATTACAATTTGCGACAGTAAAAAATTATTTTTTGAATAATTTACTATAGAAAAGGCAATCCCTGGCGCAATTAAAATTTGCGACAGTAAAAAATTATTTTTTGAATAATATACTATAGAAAAGGCAATCCCTGGCGCAATTAAAATTTGCGACAGTTGAAAATTATTTTTTGAATAATTTACTATAGAAAAGGCAATCCCTGGCGTAATTAAAATTTGCGACAGTAAAAAATTATTTTTTGAATAATTTACTATAGAAAAGGCAATCCCTGGCGGATTTGAAATTTGCGACAGTAAAAAATTATTTTTTGAATAATTTACTATAGAAAAAGCAATCCCTGGAGCACTTAAAATTTGCGACAGTAAAAAATTATTTTTTGAATAATTTACTATAGAAAAGGCAATCCCTGGCGTAATTAAAATTTGCGACAGTTGAAAATTATTTTTTGAATAATTTACTATAGAAAAGGCAATCCCTGGCGTAATTAAAATTTGCGACAGTAGAAAATTATTTTTTGAATAATTTACTGTAGAAAAGGCAATCCCTGGCGTAATTAAAATTTGCGACAGTAGAAAATTATTTTTTGAATAATTTACTATAGAAAAGGCAATCCCTGGCGAAATTAAAATTTGCGACAGTAGAAAATTATTTTTTGAATAATTTACTATAGAAAAGGCAATCCCTGGCGCACTTAAAATTTGCGACAGTAAAAAATTATTTTTTGAATAATTTACTATAGAAAAGGCAATCCCTGGCGCACTTAAAATTTGCGACAGAAAAAAATTATTTTTTGAATAATTTACTATAGAAAAGGCAATCCCTGGGATATTTAAAATTTGCGACAGTATAAAATTATTTTTTGAATAATTTACTATAGAAAAGGCAATCCCTGGGGTAATTAAAATTTGCGACAGTTGAAATTTATTTTTTGAATAATTTACTATAGAAAAGGCAATCCCTGGCGTAATTAAAATTTGCGACAGTTGAAAATTATTTTTTGAATAATTTACTATAGAAAAGACAATCCCTGGCGCAATTAAAATTTGCGACAGTTGAAAATTATTTTTTGAATAATTTACTATAGAAAAGGCAATCCCTGGCGTAATTAAAATTTGCGACAGTATAAAATTATTTTTTGAATAATTTACTATAGAAAAGGCACTCCCTGGCGCACTTAAAATTTGCGACAGTAAAAAATTATTTTTTGAATAATTTACTATAGAAAAGGCAATCCCTGGCGAAATTAAAATTTGCGACAGTAGAAAATTATTTTTTGAATAATTTACTATAGAAAAGGCAATCCCTGGCGCACTTAATATTTGCGACAGTAAAAAATTATTTTTTGAATAATTTACTATAGAAAAGGCAATCCCTGGCGCACTTAAAATTGGCGACAGTAAAAAATTATTTTTTGAATAATTTACTATAGAAAAGGCAATCCCTGGGATATTTAAAATTTGCGACAGTATAAAATTATTTTTTGAATAATTTACTATAGAAAAGGCAATCCCTGGGGTAATTAAAATTTGCGACAGTTGAAATTTATTTTTTGAATAATTTACTATAGAAAAGGCAATCCCTGGCGTAATTAAAATTTGCGACAGTTGAAAATTATTTTTTGAATAATTTACTATAGAAAAGGCAATCCCTGGCGCAATTAAAATTTGCGACAGTTGAAAATTATTTTTTGAATAATTTACTATAGAAAAGGCAATCCCTGGCGTAATTAAAATTTGCGACAGTATAAAATTATTTTTTGAATAATTTACTATAGAAAATGCAATCCCTGGCGCACTTAAAATTTGCGACCGTAAAAAATTATTTTTTGAATAATTTACTATAGAAAAGGCAATCCCTGGGATATTTAAAATTTGCGACAGTATAAAATTATTTTATGAATAATTTACTATAGAAAAGGCAATCCCTGGCGTAATTAAAATTTGCGACAGTTGAAAATTATTTTTTGAATAATTTACTATAGAAAAGGCAATCCCTGGCGTAATTAAAATTTGCGACAGTTGAAAATTATTTTTTGAATAATTTACTATAGAAAAGGCAATCCCTGGCGCAATTAAAATTTGCGACAGTTGAAAATTATTTTTTGAATAATTTACTATAGAAAAGGGAATCCCTGGCGTAATTAAAATTTGCGACAGTTGAAAATTATTTTTTGAATAATTTACTACAGAAAAGGCAATCCCTGGCGCACTTAAAATTTGCGACAATAAAAAATTATTTTTTGAATAACTTACTATAGAAAAGGCAATCCCTGGGATATTTAAAATTTGCGACAGTAAAAAATTATTTTTTGAATAATTTACTATACAAAAGGCAATCCCTGGCGGATTTGAAATTTGCGACAGTAAAAAATTATTTTTTGAATAATTTACTATAGAAAAGGCAATCCCTGGCGCAATTAAAATTTGCGACAGTTGAAAATTATTTTTTGAATAATTTACTATAGAAAAGGCAATCCCTGGCGTAATTAAAATTTCCGACAGTTGAAAATTATTTTTTGAATAATTTACTATAGAAAAGGCAATCCCTGGCGTAATTAAAATTTGCGACAGTATAAAATTATTTTTTGAATAATTTACTATAGAAAAGGCAATCCCTGGGATATTTAAAATTTGCGATAGTAAAAAATTATTTTTTGAATAATTTACTATAGAAAAGGCAATCCCTGGCGGATTTGAAATTTGCGACAGTAGAAAATTATTTTTGGAATAATTTACTATAGAAAAGGCAATCCCTGGCGTAATTAAAATTTGCGACAGTAGAAAATTATTTTTTGAATAATTTACTATAGAAAAGGCAATCCCTGGCGGATGTGAAATTTGCGACAGTAAAAAATTATTTTTTTGCAAAATTTACTATAGAAAAGGCAATCCCTGGCGTAATTAAAATTTGCGACAGTATAAAATTATTTTTTGAATAATTTACTATAGAAAAGGCAATCCCTGGCGCACTTAAAATTTGCGACAGTAAAAAATTATTTTTTGAATAATTTACTATTGAAAAGGCAATCCCTGGCGTAATTAAAATTTGCGACAGTAAAAAATTATTTTTTGAATAATTTACTTTAGAAAAGGCAATCCCTGGCGCAATTAAAATTTGCGACAGTTGAAAATTATTTTTTGAATAATTTACTATAGAAAAGGCAATCCCTGGCGTAATTAAAATTTGCGACAGTATAAAATTATTTTTTGAATAATTTACTATAGAAAAGGCAATCCCTGGCGCACTTAAAATTTGCGACAGTAAAAAATTATTTTTTGAATAATTTACTATAGAAAAGGCAATCCCTGGCGGATTTGAAATTTGCGACAGTAAAAAATTATTTTTTGAATAATTTACTATAGAAAAGGCAATCCCTGGCGCAATTAAAATTTGCGACAGTTGAAAATTATTTTTTGAATAATTTACTATAGAAAAGGCAATCCCTGGCGTAATTAAAATTTCCGACAGTTGAAAATTATTTTTTGAATAATTTACTATAGAAAAGGCAATCCCTGGCGTAATTAAAATTTGCGACAGTATAAAATTATTTTTTGAATAATTTACTATAGAAAAGTCAATCCCTGGGATATTTAAAATTTGCGATAGTAAAAAATTATTTTTTGAATAATTTACTATAGAAAAGGCAATCCCTGGCGCACTTAAAATTTGCGACAGTAAAAAATAATTTTTTGAATAACTTACTATAGAAAAGGCAATCCCTGGGATATTTAAAATTTGCAACAGTAAAAAATTATTTTTTGAATAATTTACTATAGAAAAGGCAATCCCTGGCGGATTTGAAATTTGCGACAGTAAAAAATTATTTTTTGAATAATTTACTATAGAAAAGGCAATCCCTGGCGCAATTAAAATTTGCGACAGTTGAAAATTATTTTTTGAATAATTTACTATAGAAAAGGCAATCCCTGGCGTAATTAAAATTTCCGACAGTATAAAATTATTTTTTGAATAATTTACTATAGAAAAGGCAATCCCTGGGATATTTAAAATTTGCGATAGTAAAAAATTATTTTTTGAATAATTTACTATAGAAAAGGCAATCCCTGGCGCCCTTAAAATTTGCGACAGTAAAAAATTATTTTTTGAATAATTTACTATAGAAAAGGCAATCCCTGGGATATTTAAAATTTGCGACAGTATAAAATTATTTTTTGAATAGTTTACTATAAAAAAGGCAATCCCTGGGGTAATTAAAATTTGCGACAGTTGAAATTTATTTTTTGAATAATTTACTATAGAAAAGGCAATCCCTGGCGTAATTAAAATTTGCGACAGTTGAAAATTATTTTTTGAATAATTTACTATAGAAAAGGCAATCCCTGGCGCAATTAAAATTTGCGACAGTTGAAAATTATTTTTTGAATAATTTACTATAGAAAAGGCAATCCCTGGCATAATTAAAATTTGCGACAGTATAAAATTATTTTTTGAATAATTTACTATAGAAAAGGCAATCCCTGGCGCACTTAAAATTTGCGACAGTAAAAAACTA
The DNA here is from genome assembly GCA_963930735.1 of Dioctria linearis. Classification (NCBI taxonomy): domain Eukaryota; kingdom Metazoa; phylum Arthropoda; class Insecta; order Diptera; family Asilidae; genus Dioctria; species Dioctria linearis. The sequence goes on from CAWVNZ010000622.1 coordinate 124,475, forward strand.
TTTTTTGAATAATTTACTATAGAAAAGGCAATCCCTGGGATATTTAAAATTTGCGACAGTATAAAATTATTTTATGAATAATTTACTATAGAAAAGGCAATCCCTGGCGTAATTAAAATTTGCGACAGTTGAAAATTATTTTTTGAATAATTTACTATAGAAAAGGCAATCCCTGGCGTAATTAAAATTTGCGACAGTTGAAAATTATTTTTTGAATAATTTACTATAGAAAAGGCAATCCCTGGCGCAATTAAAATTTGCGACAGTTGAATATTATTTTTTGAATAATTTACTATAGAAAAGGCAATCCCTGGCGTTATTAAAATTTGCGACAGTTGAAAATTATTTTTTGAATAATTTACTACAGAAAAGGCAATCCCTGGCGCACTTAAAATTTGCGACAGTAAAAAATTATTTTTTGAATAACTTACTATAGAAAAGGCAATCCCTGGGATATTTAAAATTTGCGACAGTAAAAAATTATTTTTTGAATAATTTACTATAGAAAAGGCAATCCCTGGCGGATTTGAAATTTGCGACAGTAAAAAATTATTTTTTGAATAATTTACTATAGAAAAGGCAATCCCTGGCGCAATTAAAATTTGCGACAGTTGAAAATTATTTTTTGAATAATTTACTATAGAAAAGGCAATCCCTGGCGTAATTAAAATTTCCGACAGTTGAAAATTATTTTTTGAATAATTTACTATAGAAAAGGCAATCCCTGTCGTAAGTAAAATTTGCGACAGTATAAAATTATTTTTTGAATAATTTACTATAGAAAAGGCAATCCCTGGGATATTTAAAATTTGCGATAGTAAAAAATTATTTTTTGAATAATTTACTATAGAAAAGGCAATCCCTGGCGGATTTGAAATTTGCGACAGTAAAAAATTATTTTTTTGAATAATTTACTATAGAAAAGGCAATCCCTGGCGCAATTAAAATTTGCGACAGTATAAAATTATTTTTTGAATTATTTACTATAGAAAAGGCAATCCCTGGCGGATTTGAAATTTGCGACAGTAAAAAATTATTTTTTTGCAAAATTTACTATAGAAAAGGCAATCCATGGCGGATTTGAAATTTGCGACAGTATAAAATTATTTTTTGAATAATTTACTATAGAAAAGGCAATCCCTGGGATATTTAAAATTTGCGACAGTAAAAAATTATTTTTTGAATAATTTACTATAGAAAAGGCAATCCCTGGCGGATTTGAAATTTGCGACAGTAAAAAATTATTTTTTGAATAATTTACTATAGAAAAGGCAATCCCTGGCGCAATTAAAATTTGCGACAGTTGAAAAATTATTTTTTGAATAATTTACTATAGAAAAGGCAATCCCTGGCGTAATTAAAATTTGCGACAGTATAAAATTATTTTTTGAATAATTTACTATAGAAAAGGCAATCCCTGGCGCACTTAAAATTTGCGACAGTAAAAAATTATTTTTTGAATAATTTACTATAGAAAAGGCAATCCCTGGCGTAATTAAAATTTGCGACAGTTGAAAATTATTTTTTGAATAATTTACTATAGAAAAGGCAATCCCTGGCGCAATTAAAATTTGCGACAGTATAAAATTATTTTTTGAATAATTTACTATAGAAAAGGCAATCCCTGGCGGATTTGAAATTTGCGAAAGTAAAAAATTATTTTTTTGCAAAATTTACTACCTGGCGGATTTGAAATTGTGCGACAGTAAAAAATTATTTTTTGAATAATTTACTATAGAAAAGGCAATCCCTGGCGCAATTAAAATTTGCGACAGTTGAAAATTATTTTTTGAATAATTTACTATAGAAAAGGCAATCCCTGGCGTAATTAAAATTTGCGACAGTTGAAAATTATTTTTTGAATAATTTACTATAGAAAAGGCAATCCCTGGCGTAATTAAAATTTGCGACAATTGAAAATTATTTTTTGAATAATTTACTATAGAAAAGGCAATCCCTGGCGTAATTAAAATTTGCGACAGTTGAAAATTATTTTTTGAATAATTTACTATAGAAAAGGCAATCCCTGGCGCAATTAAAATTTGCGACAGTTGAAAATTATTTTTTGAATAATTTACTATAGAAAAGGCAATCCCTGGCGTAATTAAAATTTGCGACAGTATAAAATTATTTTTTGAATAATTTACTATAGAAAAGGCAATCCCTGGCGCACTTAAAATTTGCGACAGTAAAAAATTATTTTTTGAATAATTTACTATAGAAAAGGCAATCCCTGGCGAAATTAAAATTTGCGACAGTAGAAAATTATTTTTTGAATAATTTACTATAGAAAAGGCAATCCCTGGCGCACTTAATATTTGCGACAGTAAAAAATTATTTTTTGAATAATTTACTATAGAAAAGGCAATCCCTGGCGCACTTAAAATTTGCGACAGTAAAAAATTATTTTTTGAATAATTTACTATAGAAAAGGCAATCCCTGGGATATTTAAAATTTGCGACAGTATAAAATTATTTTTTGAATAATTTACTATAGAAAAGGCAATCCCTGGGGTAATTAAAATTTGCGACAGTTGAAATTTATTTTTTGAATAATTTACTATAGAAAAGGCAATCCCTGGCGTAATTAAAATTTGCGACAGTTGAAAATTATTTTTTGAATAATTTACTATAGAAAAGGCAATCCCTGGCGCAATTAAAATTTGCGACAGTTGAAAATTATTTTTTGAATAATTTACTATAGAAAAGGCAATCCCTGGCGTAATTGAAATTTGCGACAGTAGAAAATTATTTTTTGAATAATTTACTATAGAAAATGCAATCCCTGGCGCACTTAAAATTTGCGACCGTAAAAAATTATTTTTTGAATAATTTACTATAGAAAAGGCAATCCCTGGGATATTTAAAATTTGCGACAGTATAAAATTATTTTATGAATAATTTACTATAGAAAAGGCAATCCCTGGCGTAATTAAAATTTGCGACAGTTGAAAATTATTTTTTGAATAATTTACTGTAGAAAAGGCAATCCCTGGCGCAATTAAAACTTGCTATAGTAAAAAATTATTTTTTGAATAATTTACTATAGAAAAGGCAATCCCTGGCTTAATTAAAATTTGCGACAGTTGAAAATTATTTTTTGAATAATTTACTATAGAAAAGGCAATCCCTGGCGCAATTAAAATTTGCGACAGTTGAAAATTATTTTTTGAATAATTTACTATAGAAAAGGCAATCCCTGGCGTAATTAAAATTTGCGACAGTTGAAAATTATTTTTTGAATAATTTACTATAGAAAAGGCAAACCCTGGCGTAATTAAAATTTGCGACAGTTGAAAATTATTTTTTGAATAATTTACTATAGAAAAGGCAATCCCTGGCGTAATTAAAATTTAAGACAGTTGAAAATTATTTTTTGAATAATTTACTATAGAAAAGGCAATCCCTGGCGCAATTAAAATTTGCGACAGTTGAAAATTTTTTTTTGAATAAATTACTATAGAAAAGGCAATCCCTGGCGTAATTAAAATTTGCGACAGTAAAAAAATTATTTTTTGAATAATTTACTATAGAAAAGGCAATCCCTGGCGTAATTAAAATTTGCGACAGTTGAAAATTATTTTTTGAATAATTTACTATAGAAAAGGCAATCCCTGGCGGTTTTGAAATTTGCGACAGTAAAAAATTATTTTTTGAATAATTTACTATAAAAAAGGCAATCCCTGGCGGTTTTGAAATTTGCGACAGTAAAAAATTATTTTTTGAATAATTTACTATAGAAAAGGCAATCCCTGGCGTATTTAAAATTTGCGACAGTATAAAATTATTTTTTGAATAATTTACTATAGAAAAGGCAATCCCTGGCGTAATTAAAATTTGCGACAGTAGAAAATTATTTTTTGAATAAATTACTATAGAAAAGGCAATCCCTGGCGTAATTAAAATTTGCGACAGTAAAAAATTAATATTTTGAAAAATTTACTGTAGAAAAGGCAATCCCTGGCGCAATTAAAACTTGCGATAGTAAAAAATTATTTTTTGAATAATTTACTATAGAAAAGGCAATCCCTGGCGTAATTAAAATTTGCGACAGTTGAAAATTATTTTTTGAATAATTTACTATAGAAAAGGCAATCCCTGGCGGATTTGAAATTTGCGACAGTAAAAAATTAATTTGTGAGAAATTTACTATAGAAAAGGCAATCCCTGGGATATTTAAAATTTGCGACAGTAGAAAATTATTTTTTGAATAATTTTCTATAGAAATGGCAATCCCTGACGTAATTAAAATTTGCGACAGTATAAAATTATTTTTTGAATAATTTACTATAGAAAAGGCAATCCCTGGCGCAATTAAAATTTGCGACAGTAGAAAATTATTTTTTGAATAATTTACTATAGAAAAGGCAATCCCTGGCGTAATTAAAATTTGCGACAGTTGAAAATTATTTTTTGAATAATTTACTATAGAAAAGGCAATCCCTGGCGGATTTGAAATTTGCGACAGTAGAAAATTATTTTTTGAATAATTTACTATAGAAGAGGCAATCCCTGTGATATTTAAAATTTGCGACAGTAGAAAATTATTTTTTGAATAATTTACTATAGAAAAGGCAATCCCTGGCGCACTTAAAATTTGCGAGAGTAAAAAATAATTTTTTGAATAATTTACTATAGAAAAGGCAATCCCTGGCGCAATTAAAATTTGCGACAGTTGAAAATTATTTTTTGAATAATTTACTATAGAAAAGGCAATCCCTGGCGAAATTAAAATTTGCGACAGTATAAAATTATTTTTTGAATAATTTACTATAGAAAAGGCAATCCCTGGCGTAATTAAAATTTGCGACAGTAAAAAATTATTTTTTGAATAATTTACAATAGTAAAGGCAATCCCTGGCGCAATTAAAATTTGCGACAGTTGAAAATTATTTTTTGAATAATTTACTATAGAAAAGGCAATCCCTGGCGCACTTAAAATTTGCGACAGTAAAAAATTATTTTTTGAATAATTTACTATTGAAAAGGCAATCCCTGGCGTAATTAAAATTTGCGACAGTTGAAAATTATTTTTTGAATAATTTACTATAGAAAAGGCAATCCCTGGCGCAATTAAAATTTGCGACAGTAGAAAATTATTTTTTGAATAATTTACTGTAGAAAAGGCAATCCCTGGCGCAATTAAAACTTGCGATAGTAAAAAATTATTTTTTGAATAATTTACTATACAAAAGGCAATCCCTGGCGTAATTAAAATTTGCGACAGTTGAAAATTATTTTTTGAATAATTTACTATAGAAAAGGCAATCCCTGGCGTAACTAAAATTTGCGACAGTTGAAAATTATTTTTTGAATAATTTACTATAGAAAAGGCAATCCCTGGCGTAATTAAAATTTGCGACAGTTGAAAATTATTTTTTGAATAATTTACTATAGAAAAGGCAATCGCTGGGGCAATTAAAATTTGCGACAGTTGAAAATTATTTTTTGAATAATTTACTATAGAATTGGCAATCCCTGGCGTAATTAAAATTTGCGTCAGTAAAAAATTATTTTTTGAATAATTTACTATAGAAAAGGCAATCCCTGGCGAAATTAAAATTTGCGACAGTAGAAAATTATTTTTTGAATAATTTACTATCGAAAAGGCAATCCCTGGCGCACTTAAAATTTGCGACAGTAAAAAATTATTTTTTGAATAATTTACTATAGAAAAGGCAATCCCTGGCGTAATTAAAATTTGCGACAGTTGAAAATTATTTTTTGAATAATTTACTATAGAAAAGGCAATCCCTGGCGGATTTGAAATTTGCGACAGTAAAAAATTATTTTTTGAATAATTTACTATAGAAAAGGCAATCCCTGGCGGATTTGAAATTTACGACAGTAAAAAATTATTTTTATGAATAATTTACTATAGAAAAGGCAATCCCTGGCGCAATTAAAATTTGCGACAGTTGAAAATTATTTTTTGAATAATTTACTATAGAAAAGGCAATCCCTGGCGTAATTAAAATTTGCGACAGTTGAAAATTATTTTTTGAATAATTTACTATAGAAAAGGCAATCCCTGGCGCACTTAAAATTTGCGACAGTAAAAAATTATTTTTTGAATAATTTACTATAGAAAAGGCAATCCTTGGCGTAATTAAAATTTGCGACAGTTGAAAATTATTTTTTGAATAATTTACTATAGAAAAGGCAATCCCTGGCGGATTTGAAATTTGCGACAGTAAAAAATTATTTTTTGAATAATTTACTATAGAAAAGGCAATCCCTGGCGGATTTGAAATTTACGACAGTAAAAAATTATTTTTATGAATAATTTACTATAGAAAAGGCAATCCCTGGCGCAATTAAAATTTGCGACAGTTGAAAATTATTTTTTGAATAATTTACTATAGAAAAGGCAATCCCTGGCGGATTTGAAATTTGCGACAGTAAAAAATTATTTTTTTGCAAAATTTACTATAGAAAAGGCAATCCCTGGCGGATTTGAAATTTGCGACAGTATAAAATTATTTTTTGAATAATTTACTATACAAAAGGCAATCCCTGGGATATTTAAAATTTGCGACAGTAAAAAATTATTTTTTGAATAATTTACTATAGAAAAGGCAATCCCTGGCGGATTTGAAATTTGCGACAGTAAAAAATTATTTTTTGAATAATTTACTATAGAAAAGGCAATCCCTGGCGCAATTAAAATTTGCGACAGTAAAAAATTATTTTTTGAATAATTTACTATAGAAAAGGCAATCCCTGGCGGATTTGAAATTTGCGACAGTAAAAAATTATTTTTTGAATAATTTACTATAGAAAAGGCAATCCCTGGCGGATTTGAAATTTACGACAGTAAAAAATTATTTTTATGAATAATTTACTATAGAAAAGGCAATCCCTGGCGCAATTAAAATTTGCGACAGTTGAAAATTATTTTTTGAATAATTTACTATAGAAAAGGCAATCCCTGGCGTAATTAAAATTTGCGACAGTTGAAAATTATTTTTTGAATAATTTACTATAGAAAAGGCAATCCCTGGCGCAATTAAAATTTGCGAGAGTATAAAATTATTTTTTGAATAATTTACTATAGAAAAGGCAATCCCTGGCGGATTTGAAATTTGCGACAGTAAAAAATAATTTTTTTGCAAAATTTACTATAGAAAAGGCAATCCCTGGCGGATTTGAAATTTGCGCCAGTAAAAAATTATTTTTTGAATAATTTACTATAGAAAAGGCAATCCCTGGCGCAATTAAAATTTGCGACAGTTGAAAATTATTTTTTGAATAATTTACTATAGAAAAGGCAATCCCTGGCGTAATTAAAATTTGCGACAGTTGAAAATTATTTTTTGAATAATTTACTATAGAAAAGGCAATCCCTGGCGTAATTAAAATTTGCGACAGTATAAAATTATTTTTTGAATAATTTACTATAGAAAAGGCAATCCCTGGCGGATTTGAAATTTGCGACCGTAAAAAATTATTTTTTGAATAATTTACTATAGAAAAGGCAATCCCTGGCGTAATTAAAATTTGCGACAGTTGTAAATTATTTTTTGAATAATTTACTATAGAAAAGGCAATCCCTGGCGTAATTAAAATTTGCGACAGTTGAAAATTATTTTTTGAATAATTTACTATAGAAAAGGCAATCCCTGGCGTAATTAAAATTTGCGACAGTTGAAAATTATTTTTTGAATAATTTACTATAGAAAAGGCAATCCCTGGCGCAATTAAAATTTGCGACAGTTGAAAATTATTTTTTGAATAATTTACTATAGAAAGGGCAATCCCTGGCGTAATTAAAATTTGCGACAGTATAAAATTATTTTTTGAATAATTTACTATAGAAAAGGCAATCCCTGACACACTTAAAATTTGCGACAGTAAAAAATTATTTTTTGAATAATTTACTATAGAAAAGGCAATCGCTGGGATATTTAAAATTTGCGACAGTAAAAAATTATTTTTTGAATAATTTACTATAGAAAAGGCAATCCCTGGCGGATTTGAAATTTGCGACAGTAAAAAATTATTTTTTGAATAATTTACTATAGAAAAGGCAATCCCTGGCGCAATCAAAATTTGCGACAGTTGAAAATTATTTTTTGAATAATTTACTATAGAAAAGGCAATCCCCGGCGTAATTAAAATTTGCGACAGTTGAAAATTATTTTTTGAATAATTTACTATAGAAAAGGCAATCCCTGGCGTAATTAAAATTTGCGACAGTATAAAATTATTTTTTGAATAATTTACTATAGAAAAGGCAATCCCTGGGATATTTAAAATTTGCGACAGTAAAAAATTATTTTTTGAATAATTTACTATAGAAAAGGCAATCCCTGGCGGATTTGAAATTTGCGACCGTAAAAAATTATTTTTTGAATAATTTACTATAGAAAAGGCAATCCCTGGCGCAATTAAAATTTGCGACAGTATAAAATTATTTTTTGAATAATTTACTATAGAAACGGCAATCTCTGGCGGATTTGAAATTTGCGACAGTAAAAAATTATTTTTTTTGCAAAATTTACTATAGAAAAGGCAATCCCTGGCGGATTTGAAATTTGCGACAGTATAAAATTATTTTTTGAATAATTTACTATACAAAAGGCAATCCCTGGGATATTTAAAATTTGCGACAGTAAAAAATTATTTTTTGAATAATTTACTATAGAAAAGGCAATCCCTGGCGGATTTGAAATTTGCGACAGTAAAAATTATTTTTTGAATAAAATACTATAGAAAAGGCAATCCCTGGCGCAATTAAAATTTGCGACAGTAAAAAATTATTTTTTGAATAATTTACTATAGAAAAGGCAATCCCTGGCGGATTTGAAATTTGCGACAGTAAAAAATTATTTTTTGAATAATTTACTATAGAAAAGGCAATCCCTGGCGGATTTGAAATTTGCGACAGTATAAAATTATTTTTTGAATAATTTACTATAGAAAAGGCAATCCCTGGCGCAATTAAAATTTGCGACAGTTGAAAATTATTTTTTGAATAATTTACTATAGAAAAGGCAATCCCTGGCGTAATTAAAATTTGCGACAGTATAAAATTATTTTTTGAATAATTTACTATAGAAAAGGCAATCCCTGGCGCACTTAAAATTTGCGACAGTAAAAAATTATTTTTTGAATAATTTACTATTGAAAAGGCAATCCCTGGCGTAATTAAAATTTGCGAGAGTAAAAAATTATTTTTTGAATAATTTACTATAGAATAGGCAATCCCTGGTGGATTTGAAATTTGCGACAGTAAAAAATTATTTTTTGAATAATTTACTATAGAAAAGGCAATCCATGGCGCAATTAAAATTTGCGACAGTTGAAAATTATTTTTTGAATAATTTACTATAGAAAAGGCAATCCCTGGCGGATTTGAAATTTGCGACCGTAAAAAATTATTTTTTGAATAATTTACTATAGAAAAGGCAATCCCTGGCGTAATTAAAATTTGCGACAGTTGAAAATTATTTTTTGAATAATTTACTATAGAAAAGGCAATCCCTGGCGTAATTAAAATTTGCGACAGTTGAAAATTATTTTTTGAATAATTTACTATAGAAAAGGCAATCCCTGGCGTAATTAAAATTTGCGACAGTTGAAAATTATTTTTTGAATAATTTACTATAGAAAAGGCAATCCCTGGCGCAATTAAAATTTGCGACAGTTGAAAATTATTTTTTGAATAATTTACTATAGAAAGGGCAATCCCTGGCGTAATTAAAATTTGCGACAGTATAAAATTATTTTTTGAATAATTTACTATAGAAAAGGCAACCCTGACACACTTAAAATTTGCGACAGTAAAAAATTATTTTTTGAATAATTTACTATAGAAAAGGCAATCGCTGGGATATTTAAAATTTGCGACAGTAAAAAATTATTTTTTGAATAATTTACTATAGAAAAGGCAATCCCTGGCGGATTTGAAATTTGCGACAGTAAAAAATTATTTTTTGAATAATTTACTATAGAAAAGGCAATCCCTGGCGCAATCAAAATTTGCGACAGTTGAAAATTATTTTTTGAATAATTTACTATAGAAAAGGCAATCCCCGGCGTAATTAAAATTTGCGACAGTTGAAAATTATTTTTTGAATAATTTACTATAGAAAAGGCAATCCCTGGCGTAATTAAAATTTGCGACAGTTGAAAATTATTTTTTGAATAATTTACTATAGAAAAGGCAATCCCTGGCGCAATTAAAATTTGCGACAGTTGAAAATTATTTTTTGAATAATTTACTATAGAAAGGGCAATCCCTGGCGTAATTAAAATTTGCGACAGTATAAAATTATTTTTTGAATAATTTACTATAGAAAAGGCAATCCCTGACACACTTAAAATTTGCGACAGTAAAAAATTATTTTTTGAATAATTTACTATAGAAAAGGCAATCGCTGGGATATTTAAAATTTGCGACAGTAAAAAATTATTTTTTGAATAATTTACTATAGAAAAGGCAATCCCTGGCGGATTTGAAATTTGCGACAGTAAAAAATTATTTTTTGAATAATTTACTATAGAAAAGGCAATCCCTGGCGCAATCAAAATTTGCGACAGTTGAAAATTATTTTTTGAATAATTTACTATAGAAAAGGCAATCCCCGGCGTAATTAAAATTTGCGACAGTTGAAAATTATTTTTTGAATAATTTACTATAGAAAAGGCAATCCCTGGCGTAATTAAAATTTGCGACAGTATAAAATTATTTTTTGAATAATTTACTATAGAAAAGGCAATCCCTGGGATATTTAAAATTTGCGACAGTAAAAAATTATTTTTTGAATAATTTACTATAGAAAAGGCAATCCCTGGCGGATTTGAAATTTGCGACCGTAAAAAATTATTTTTTGAATAATTTACTATAGAAAAGGCAATCCCTGGCGCAATTAAAATTTGCGACAGTATAAAATTATTTTTTGAATAATTTACTATAGAAACGGCAATCTCTGGCGGATTTGAAATTTGCGACAGTAAAAATTATTTTTTGAATAAAATACTATAGAAAAGGCAATCCCTGGCGCAATTAAAATTTGCGACAGTAAAAAATTATTTTTTGAATAATTTACTATAGAAAAGGCAATCCCTGGCGGATTTGAAATTTGCGACAGTAAAAAATTATTTTTTGAATAATTTACTATAGAAAAGGCAATCCCTGGCGGATTTGAAATTTGCGACAGTATAAAATTATTTTTTGAATAATTTACTATAGAAAAGGCAATCCCTGGCGCAATTAAAATTTGCGACAGTTGAAAATTATTTTTTGAATAATTTACTATAGAAAAGGCAATCCCTGGCGTAATTAAAATTTGCGACAGTATAAAATTATTTTTTGAATAATTTACTATAGAAAAGGCAATCCCTGGCGCACTTAAAATTTGCGACAGTAAAAAATTATTTTTTGAATAATTTACTATTGAAAAGGCAATCCCTGGCGTAATTAAAATTTGCGACAGTAAAAAATTATTTTTTGAATAATTTACTATAGAATAGGCAATCCCTGGTGGATTTGAAATTTGCGACAGTAAAAAATTATTTTTTGAATAATTTACTATAGAAAAGGCAATCCATGGCGCAATTAAAATTTGCGACAGTTGAAAATTATTTTTTGAATAATTTACTATAGAAAAGGCAATCCCTGGCGGATTTGAAATTTGCGACCGTAAAAAATTATTTTTTGAATAATTTACTATAGAAAAGGCAATCCCTGGCGTAATTAAAATTTGCGACAGTTGAAAATTATTTTTTGAATAATTTACTATAGAAAAGGCAATCCCTGGCGTAATTAAAATTTGCGACAGTTGAAAATTATTTTTTGAATAATTTACTATAGAAAAGGCAATCCCTGGCGTAATTAAAATTTGCGACAGTTGAAAATTATTTTTTGAATAATTTACTATAGAAAAGGCAATCCCTGGCGCAATTAAAATTTGCGACAGTTGAAAATTATTTTTAGAATAATTTACTATAGAAAGGGCAATCCCTGGCGTAATTAAAATTTGCGACAGTATAAAATTATTTTTTGAATAATTTACTATAGAAAAGGCAATCCCTGACACACTTAAAATTTGCGACAGTAAAAAATTATTTTTTGAATAATTTACTATAGAAAAGGCAATCGCTGGGATATTTAAAATTTGCGACAGTAAAAAATTATTTTTTGAATAATTTACTATAGAAAAGGCAATCCCTGGCGGATTTGAAATTTGCGACAGTAAAAAATTATTTTTTGAATAATTTACTATAGAAAAGGCAATCCCTGGCGCAATCAAAATTTGCGACAGTTGAAAATTATTTTTTGAATAATTTACTATAGAAAAGGCAATCCCCGGCGTAATTAAAATTTGCGACAGTTGAAAATTATTTTTTGAATAATTTACTATAGAAAAGGCAATCCCTGGCGGATTTGAAATTTGCGACAGTAAAAATTATTTTTTGAATAAAATACTATAGAAAAGGCAATCCCTGGCGCAATTAAAATTTGCGACAGTTGAAAATTATTTTTTGAATAATTTACTATAGAAAGGGCAATCCCTGGCGTAATTAAAATTTGCGACAGTATAAAATTATTTTTTGAATAATTTACTATAGAAAAGGCAATCCCTGACACACTTAAAATTTGCGACAGTAAAAAATTATTTTTTGAATAATTTACTATAGAAAAGGCAATCGCTGGGATATTTAAAATTTGCGACAGTAAAAAATTATTTTTTGAATAATTTACTATAGAAAAGGCAATCCCTGGCGGATTTGAAATTTGCGACAGTAAAAAATTATTTTTTGAATAATTTACTATAGAAAAGGCAATCCCTGGCGCAATCAAAATTTGCGACAGTTGAAAATTATTTTTTGAATAATTTACTATAGAAAAGGCAATCCCCGGCGTAATTAAAATTTGCGACAGTTGAAAATTATTTTTTGAATAATTTACTATAGAAAAGGCAATCCCTGGCGTAATTAAAATTTGCGACAGTATAAAATTATTTTTTGAATAATTTACTATAGAAAAGGCAATCCCTGGGATATTTAAAATTTGCGACAGTAAAAAATTATTTTTTGAATAATTTACTATAGAAAAGGCAATCCCTGGCGGATTTGAAATTTGCGACCGTAAAAAATTATTTTTTGAATAATTTACTATAGAAAAGGCAATCCCTGGCGCAATTAAAATTTGCGACAGTATAAAATTATTTTTTGAATAATTTACTATAGAAACGGCAATCTCTGGCGGATTTGAAATTTGCGACAGTAAAAATTATTTTTTGAATAAAATACTATAGAAAAGGCAATCCCTGGCGCAATTAAAATTTGCGACAGTAAAAAATTATTTTTTGAATAATTTACTATAGAAAAGGCAATCCCTGGCGGATTTGAAATTTGCGACAGTAAAAAATTATTTTTTGAATAATTTACTATAGAAAAGGCAATCCCTGGCGGATTTGAAATTTGCGACAGTATAAAATTATTTTTTGAATAATTTACTATAGAAAAGGCAATCCCTGGCGCAATTAAAATTTGCGACAGTTGAAAATTATTTTTTGAATAATTTACTATAGAAAAGGCAATCCCTGGCGTAATTAAAATTTGCGACAGTATAAAATTATTTTTTGAATAATTTACTATAGAAAAGGCAATCCCTGGCGCACTTAAAATTTGCGACAGTAAAAAATTATTTTTTGAATAATTTACTATTGAAAAGGCAATCCCTGGCGTAATTAAAATTTGCGACAGTAAAAAATTATTTTTTGAATAATTTACTATAGAATAGGCAATCCCTGGTGGATTTGAAATTTGCGACAGTAAAAAATTATTTTTTGAATAATTTACTATAGAAAAGGCAATCCATGGCGCAATTAAAATTTGCGACAGTTGAAAATTATTTTTTGAATAATTTACTATAGAAAAGGCAATCCCTGGCGGATTTGAAATTTGCGACCGTAAAAAATTATTTTTTGAATAATTTACTATAGAAAAGGCAATCCCTGGCGTAATTAAAATTTGCGACAGTTGAAAATTATTTTTTGAATAATTTACTATAGAAAAGGCAATCCCTGGCGTAATTAAAATTTGCGACAGTTGAAAATTATTTTTTGAATAATTTACTATAGAAAAGGCAATCCCTGGCGTAATTAAAATTTGCGACAGTTGAAAATTATTTTTTGAATAATTTACTATAGAAAAGGCAATCCCTGGCGCAATTAAAATTTGCGACAGTTGAAAATTATTTTTAGAATAATTTACTATAGAAAGGGCAATCCCTGGCGTAATTAAAATTTGCGACAGTATAAAATTATTTTTTGAATAATTTACTATAGAAAAGGCAATCCCTGACACACTTAAAATTTGCGACAGTAAAAAATTATTTTTTGAATAATTTACTATAGAAAAGGCAATCGCTGGGATATTTAAAATTTGCGACAGTAAAAAATTATTTTTTGAATAATTTACTATAGAAAAGGCAATCCCTGGCGGATTTGAAATTTGCGACAGTAAAAAATTATTTTTTGAATAATTTACTATAGAAAAGGCAATCCCTGGCGCAATCAAAATTTGCGACAGTTGAAAATTATTTTTTGAATAATTTACTATAGAAAAGGCAATCCCCGGCGTAATTAAAATTTGCGACAGTTGAAAATTATTTTTTGAATAATTTACTATAGAAAAGGCAATCCCTGGCGGATTTGAAATTTGCGACAGTAAAAATTATTTTTTGAATAAAATACTATAGAAAAGGCAATCCCTGGCGCAATTAAAATTTGCGACAGTAAAAAATTATTTTTTGAATAATTTACTATAGAAAAGGCAATCCCTGGCGGATTTGAAATTTGCGACAGTAAAAAATTATTTTTTGAATAATTTACTATAGAAAAGGCAATCCCTGGCGGATTTGAAATTTGCGACAGTATAAAATTATTTTTTGAATAATTTACTATAGAAAAGGCAATCCCTGGCGCAATTAAAATTTGCGACAGTTGAAAATTATTTTTTGAATAATTTACTATAGAAAAGGCAATCCCTGGCGTAATTAAAATTTGCGACAGTATAAAATTATTTTTTGAATAATTTACTATACAAAAGGCAATCCCTGGGATATTTAAAATTTGCGACAGTAAAAAATTATTTTTTGAATAATTTACTATAGAAAAGGCAATCCCTGGCGGATTTGAAATTTGCGACAGTAAAAATTATTTTTTGAATAAAATACTATAGAAAAGGCAATCCCTGGCGCAATTAAAATTTGCGACAGTAAAAAATTATTTTTTGAATAATTTACTATAGAAAAGGCAATCCCTGGCGGATTTGAAATTTGCGACAGTAAAAAATTATTTTTTGAATAATTTACTATAGAAAAGGCAATCCCTGGCGGATTTGAAATTTGCGACAGTATAAAATTATTTTTTGAATAATTTACTATAGAAAAGGCAATCCCTGGCGCAATTAAAATTTGCGACAGTTGAAAATTATTTTTTGAATAATTTACTATAGAAAAGGCAATCCCTGGCGTAATTAAAATTTGCGACAGTATAAAATTATTTTTTGAATAATTTACTATAGAAAAGGCAATCCCTGGCGCACTTAAAATTTGCGACAGTAAAAAATTATTTTTTGAATAATTTACTATTGAAAAGGCAATCCCTGGCGTAATTAAAATTTGCGACAGTAAAAAATTATTTTTTGAATAATTTACTATAGAATAGGCAATCCCTGGTGGATTTGAAATTTGCGACAGTAAAAAATTATTTTTTGAATAATTTACTATAGAAAAGGCAATCCATGGCGCAATTAAAATTTGCGACAGTATAAAATTATTTTTTGAATAATTTACTATAGAAAAGGCAATCCCTGGCGGATTTGAAATTTGCGACCGTAAAAAATTATTTTTTGAATAATTTACTATAGAAAAGGCAATCCCTGGCGTAATTAAAATTTGCGACAGTTGAAAATTATTTTTTGAATAATTTACTATAGAAAAGGCAATCCCTGGCGTAATTAAAATTTGCGACAGTTGAAAATTATTTTTTGAATAATTTACTATAGAAAAGGCAATCCCTGGCGTAATTAAAATTTGCGACAGTTGAAAATTATTTTTTGAATAATTTACTATAGAAAAGGCAATCCCTGGCGCAATTAAAATTTGCGACAGTTGAAAATTATTTTTTGAATAATTTACTATAGAAAGGGCAATCCCTGGCGTAATTAAAATTTGCGACAGTATAAAATTATTTTTTGAATAATTTACTATAGAAAAGGCAATCCCTGACACACTTAAAATTTGCGACAGTAAAAAATTATTTTTTGAATAATTTACTATAGAAAAGGCAATCGCTGGGATATTTAAAATTTGCGACAGTAAAAAATTATTTTTTGAATAATTTACTATAGAAAAGGCAATCCCTGGCGGATTTGAAATTTGCGACAGTAAAAAATTATTTTTTGAATAATTTACTATAGAAAAGGCAATCCCTGGCGCAATCAAAATTTGCGACAGTTGAAAATTATTTTTTGAATAATTTACTATAGAAAAGGCAATCCCCGGCGTAATTAAAATTTGCGACAGTTGAAAATTATTTTTTGAATAATTTACTATAGAAAAGGCAATCCCTGGCGTAATTAAAATTTGCGACAGTATAAAATTATTTTTTGAATAATTTACTATAGAAAAGGCAATCCCTGGGATATTTAAAATTTGCGACAGTAAAAAATTATTTTTTGAATAATTTACTATAGAAAAGGCAATCCCTGGCGGATTTGAAATTTGCGACCGTAAAAAATTATTTTTTGAATAATTTACTATAGAAAAGGCAATCCCTGGCGCAATTAAAATTTGCGACAGTATAAAATTATTTTTTGAATAATTTACTATAGAAACGGCAATCTCTGGCGGATTTGAAATTTGCGACAGTAAAAAATTATTTTTTTTGCAAAATTTACTATAGAAAAGGCAATCCCTGGCGGATTTGAAATTTGCGACAGTATAAAATTATTTTTTGAATAATTTACTATACAAAAGGCAATCCCTGGGATATTTAAAATTTGCGACAGTAAAAAATTATTTTTTGAATAATTTACTATAGAAAAGGCAATCCCTGGCGGATTTGAAATTTGCGACAGTAAAAATTATTTTTTGAATAAAATACTATAGAAAAGGCAATCCCTGGCGCAATTAAAATTTGCGACAGTAAAAAATTATTTTTTGAATAATTTACTATAGAAAAGGCAATCCCTGGCGGATTTGAAATTTGCGACAGTAAAAAATTATTTTTTGAATAATTTACTATAGAAAAGGCAATCCCTGGCGGATTTGAAATTTGCGACAGTATAAAATTATTTTTTGAATAATTTACTATAGAAAAGGCAATCCCTGGCGCAATTAAAATTTGCGACAGTTGAAAATTATTTTTTGAATAATTTACTATAGAAAAGGCAATCCCTGGCGTAATTAAAATTTGCGACAGTATAAAATTATTTTTTGAATAATTTACTATAGAAAAGGCAATCCCTGGCGCACTTAAAATTTGCGACAGTAAAAAATTATTTTTTGAATAATTTACTATTGAAAAGGCAATCCCTGGCGTAATTAAAATTTGCGACAGTAAAAAATTATTTTTTGAATAATTTACTATAGAATAGGCAATCCCTGGTGGATTTGAAATTTGCGACAGTAAAAAATTATTTTTTGAATAATTTACTATAGAAAAGGCAATCCATGGCGCAATTAAAATTTGCGACAGTTGAAAATTATTTTTTGAATAATTTACTATAGAAAAGGCAATCCCTGGCGTAATTAAAATTTGCGACAGTTGAAAATTATTTTTTGAATAATTTACTATAGAAAAGGCAATCCCTGGCGCAATTAAAATTTGCGACAGTATAAAATTATTTTTTGAATAATTTACTATAGAAAAGGCAATCCCTCGCGGATTTGAAATTTGCGACAGTAAAAAATTATTTTTTTGCAAAATTTACTATAGAAAAGGCAATCCCTGGCGGATTTGAAATTTGCGACAGTAAAAAATTATTTTTTGAATAATTTACTATAGAAAAGGCAATCCCTGGCGCAATTAAAATTTGCGACAGTTGAAAATTATTTTTTGAATAATTTACTATAGAAAAGGCAATCCCTGGCGTAATTAAAATTTGCGACAGTTGAAAATTATTTTTTGAATAATTTTCTATAGAAAAGGCAATCCCTGGCGTAATTAAAATTTGCGACAGTTGAAAATTATTTTTTGAATAATTTACTATAGAAAAGGCAATCCCTGGCGTAATTAAAATTTGCGACAGAAGAAAATTATTTTTTGAATAATTTACTATAGAAAAGCAGTCCCTGGCGTATTTAAAATTTGCGACAGTTGAAAATTATTTTTTGAATAATTTACTATAGAAAAGGCAATCCCTGGCGTAATTAAAACTTGCGATAGTAAAAAATTATTTTTTGAATAATTTACTTTAGAAAAGGCAATCCCTGGCGGATTTGAAATTTGCGACAGTAAAAAATTATTTTTTGAATAATTTACTATAGAAAAGGCAATCCCTGGCGTAATTAAAATTTGCGACAGTTGAAAATTATTTTTTGAATAATTTACTATAGGAAAGGCAATCCCTGGCGTATTTAAAAATTGCGACAGTATAAAATTATTTTTTGAATAATTTACTATAGAAAAGGCAATACCTGGCGTAATTAAAATTTGCAACAGTAAGAAATTATTTTTTGAATAATTTACTATAGAAAAGGCAATCCCTGGCGTAATTAAAATTTGCGACAGTATAAAATTATTTTTTGAATAATTTACTATAGAAAAGGCAATCCCTGGCGTAATTAAAATTTGCGACAGTTGAAAATTATTTTTTGAATAATTTACTATAGAAAAGGCAATCCCTGGCGCAATTAAAATTTGCGACAGTTGAAAATTATTTTTTGAATAATTTACTATAGAAAAGGCAATCCCTGGCGCACTTAAAATTTGCGACAGTAAAAAATTATTTTTTGAATAATTTACTATAGAAAAGGCAATCCCTGGCGCAATTAAAATTTGCGACAGTTGAAAATTATTTTTTGAATAATTTACTATAGAAAAGGCAATCCCTGGGATATTTAAAATTTGCGACAGTAAAAAATTATTTTTTGAATAATTTACTATAGAAAAGACAATCCCTGGCGGATTTGAAATTTGCGACAGTAAAAAATTATTTTTTGAATAATTTACTATAGAAAAGGCAATCCCTGGCGCAATTAAAATTTGCGACAGTAGAAAATTATTTTTTGAATAATTTACTATAGAAAAGGCAATCCCTGGCGGATTTGAAATTTGCGACAGTAAAAAATTATTTTTGAATAATTTACTATAGAAAAGGCAATCCCTGGCGTAATTAAAATTTGCGACAGTATAAAATTATTTTTTGAATAATTTACTTTAGAAAAGGCAATCCCTGGCGGATTTGAAATTTGCGACAGTAAAAATTATTTTTTGAATAATTTACTATAGAAAAGGCAATCCCTGGCGCAATTAAAATTTGCGACAGTAAAAAATTATTTTTTGAATAATTTACTATAGAAAAGGCAATCCCTGGCGGATTTGAAATTTGCGACAGTAAAAAATTATTTTTTGAATAATTTACTATAGAAAAGGCAATCCCTGGCGGATTTGAAATTTGCGACAGTATAAAATTATTTTTTGAATAATTTACTATAGAAAAGGCAATCCCTGGCGCAATTAAAATTTGCGACAGTTGAAAATTATTTTTTGAATAATTTACTATAGAAAAGGCAATCCCTGGCGTAATTAAAATTTGCGACAGTATAAAATTATTTTTTGAATAATTTACTATAGAAAAGGCAATCCCTGGCGCACTTAAAATTTGCGACAGTAAAAAATTATTTTTTGAATAATTTACTATTGAAAAGGCAATCCCTGGCGTAATTAAAATTTGCGACAGTAAAAAATTATTTTTTGAATAATTTACTATAGAATAGGCAATCCCTGGTGGATTTGAAATTTGCGACAGTAAAAAATTATTTTTTGAATAATTTACTATAGAAAAGGCAATCCATGGCGCAATTAAAATTTGCGACAGTTGAAAATTATTTTTTGAATAATTTACTATAGAAAAGGCAATCCCTGGCGTAATTAAAATTTGCGACAGTTGAAAATTATTTTTTGAATAATTTACTATAGAAAAGGCAATCCCTGGCGCAATTAAAATTTGCGACAGTATAAAATTATTTTTTGAATAATTTACTATAGAAAAGGCAATCCCTCGCGGATTTGAAATTTGCGACAGTAAAAAATTATTTTTTTGCAAAATTTACTATAGAAAAGGCAATCCCTGGCGGATTTGAAATTTGCGACAGTAAAAAATTATTTTTTGAATAATTTACTATAGAAAAGGCAATCCCTGGCGCAATTAAAATTTGCGACAGTTGAAAATTATTTTTTGAATAATTTACTATAGAAAAGGCAATCCCTGGCGTAATTAAAATTTGCGACAGTTGAAAATTATTTTTTGAATAATTTTCTATAGAAAAGGCAATCCCTGGCGTAATTAAAATTTGCGACAGTTGAAAATTATTTTTTGAATAATTTACTATAGAAAAGGCAATCCCTGGCGTAATTAAAATTTGCGACAGAAGAAAATTATTTTTTGAATAATTTACTATAGAAAAGCAGTCCCTGGCGTATTTAAAATTTGCGACAGTTGAAAATTATTTTTTGAATAATTTACTATAGAAAAGGCAATCCCTGGCGTAATTAAAACTTGCGATAGTAAAAAATTATTTTTTGAATAATTTACTTTAGAAAAGGCAATCCCTGGCGGATTTGAAATTTGCGACAGTAAAAAATTATTTTTTGAATAATTTACTATAGAAAAGGCAATCCCTGGCGTAATTAAAATTTGCGACAGTTGAAAATTATTTTTTGAATAATTTACTATAGGAAAGGCAATCCCTGGCGTATTTAAAAATTGCGACAGTATAAAATTATTTTTTGAATAATTTACTATAGAAAAGGCAATACCTGGCGTAATTAAAATTTGCAACAGTAAGAAATTATTTTTTGAATAATTTACTATAGAAAAGGCAATCCCTGGCGTAATTAAAATTTGCGACAGTATAAAATTATTTTTTGAATAATTTACTATAGAAAAGGCAATCCCTGGCGTAATTAAAATTTGCGACAGTTGAAAATTATTTTTTGAATAATTTACTATAGAAAAGGCAATCCCTGGCGCAATTAAAATTTGCGACAGTTGAAAATTATTTTTTGAATAATTTACTATAGAAAAGGCAATCCCTGGCGCACTTAAAATTTGCGACAGTAAAAAATTATTTTTTGAATAATTTACTATAGAAAAGGCAATCCCTGGCGCAATTAAAATTTGCGACAGTTGAAAATTATTTTTTGAATAATTTACTATAGAAAAGGCAATCCCTGGGATATTTAAAATTTGCGACAGTAAAAAATTATTTTTTGAATAATTTACTATAGAAAAGACAATCCCTGGCGGATTTGAAATTTGCGACAGTAAAAAATTATTTTTTGAATAATTTACTATAGAAAAGGCAATCCCTGGCGCAATTAAAATTTGCGACAGTAGAAAATTATTTTTTGAATAATTTACTATAGAAAAGGCAATCCCTGGCGGATTTGAAATTTGCGACAGTAAAAAATTATTTTTGAATAATTTACTATAGAAAAGGCAATCCCTGGCGTAATTAAAATTTGCGACAGTATAAAATTATTTTTTGAATAATTTACTTTAGAAAAGGCAATCCCTGGCGGATTTGAAATTTGCGACAGTAAAAAATTATTTTTTGAATAATTTACTATAGAAAAGGCAATCCCTGGCGTAATTAAAATTTGCGACAGTTGAAAATTATTTTTTGAATAATTTACTATAGAAAAGGCAATCCCTGGCGTATTTAAAAATTGCGACAGTATAAAATTATTTTTTGAATAATTTACTATAGAAAAGGCAATACCTGGCGTAATTAAAATTTGCGACAGTTGAAAATTATTTTTTGAATAATTTACTATAGAAAAGGCAATCCCTGGCGCAATTAAAATTTGCGACAGTTGAAAATTATTTTTTGAATAATTTACTATAGAAAAGGCAATCCCTGGCGCACTTAAAATTTGCGACAGTAAAAAATTATTTTTTGAATAATTTACTATAGAAAAGGCAATCCCTGGCGCAGTTAAAATTTGCGACAGTTGAAAATTATTTTTTGAATAATTTACTATAGAAAAGGCAATCCCTGGGATATTTAAAATTTGCGACAGTAAAAAATTATTTTTCGAATAATTTACTATAGAAAAGACAATCCCTGGCGGATTTGAAATTTGCGACAGTAAAAAATTATTTTTTGAATAATTTACTATAGAAAAGGCAATCCCTGGCGCAATTAAAATTTGCGACAGTAGAAAATTATTTTTTGAATAATTTACTATAGAAAAGGCAA
Source organism: Dioctria linearis (assembly GCA_963930735.1). Classification (NCBI taxonomy): domain Eukaryota; kingdom Metazoa; phylum Arthropoda; class Insecta; order Diptera; family Asilidae; genus Dioctria; species Dioctria linearis. Next base: position 146,922 of record CAWVNZ010000622.1, read on the forward strand.
TCCCTGGCGCACTTAAAATTTGCGACAGTAAAAAATTATTTTTTGAATAATTTACTATAGAAAAGGCAATCCCTGGCGTAATTAAAATTTGCGACAGTAGAAAATTATTTTTTGAATAATTTACTATAGAAAAGGCAATCCCTGGCGTAATTAAAATTTGCGACAGTTGAAAATTATTTTTTGAATAATTTACTATAGAAAAGGCAATCCCTGGCGTAATTAAAATTTGCGACAGTTGAAAATTATTTTTTGAATAATTTACTATAGAAAAGGCAATCCCTGGCGTAATTAAAATTTGCGACAGTAGAAAATTAATTTGTGAGAAATTTACTCTATAAAAGGCAATCCCTGGCGTAATTAAAATTTGCGACAGTAAAAAATTATTTTTTGAATAATTTACTATAGAAAAGGCAATCCCTGGCGGATTTGAAATTTGCGACAGTAAAAAATTATTTTTTGAATAATTTACTATAGAAAAGGCAATCCTTGGCGCAATTAAAATTTGCGACAGTTGAAAATTATTTTTTGAATAATTTACTATAGAAAAGGCAATCCCTGGCGTAATTAAAATTTGCGACAGTATAAAATTATTTTTTGAATAATTTACTATAGAAAAGGCAATCCCTGGCGCAATTAAAATTTGCGACAGTTGAAAATTATTTTTTGAATAATTTACTATAGAAAAGGCAATCCCTGGCGGATTTAAAATTCGCGACAATAAAAAATTAATTTGTGAGAAATTAACTATAGAAAAGGCAATCCCTGGGATATTTAAAATTTGCGACAGTAAAAAATTATTTTTTGAATAATTTACTATAGAAAAGGCAATCCCTGGCGCACTTAAAATTTGCGACAGTAAAAAATTATTTTTTGAATAATTTACTATAGAAAAGGCAATCCCTGGCGTAATTAAAATTTGCGACAGTTGAAAATTATTTTTTGAATAATTTACTATAGAAAAGGCAATCCCTGGCGTAATTAAAATTTGCGACAGTTGAAAATTATTTTTTGAATAATTTACTATAGAAAAGGCAATCCCTGGCGCAATTAAAATTTGCGACAGTTGAAAATTATTTTTTGAATAATTTACTATAGAAAAGGCAATCCCTGGCGCACTTAAAATTTGCAACAGTATAAAATTATTTTTTGAATAATTTACTATAGAAAAGGCAATCCCTGGCGTAATTAAAATTTGCTACAGTAGAAAATTATTTTTTGAATAATTTACTATAGAAAAGGCAATCCCTGGCGTAATTAAAATTTGCGTCAGTTGAAAATTATTTTTTGAATAATTTACTATAGAAAAGGCAATCCCTGGCGTAATTAAAATTTGCGACAGTTGAAAATTATTTTTTGAATAATTTACTATAGAAAAGGCAATCCCTGGCGTAATTAAAATTTGCGACAGTAGAAAATTAATTTGTGAGAAATTTACTATATAAAAGGCAATCCCTGGCGTAATTAAAATTTGCGACAGTAAAAAATTATTTTTTGAATAATTTACTATAGAAAAGGCAATCCCTGGCGGATTTGAAATTTGCGACAGTAAAAAATTATTTTTTGAATAATTTACTATAGAAAAGGCAATCCCTGGCGTAATTAAAATTTGCGACAGTAGAAAATTAATTTGTGAGAAATTTACTATATAAAAGGCAATCCCTGGCGTAATTAAAATTTGCGACAGTAAAAAATTATTTTTTGAATAATTTACTATAGAAAAGGCAATCCCTGGCGGATTTGAAATTTGCGACAGTAAAAAATTATTTTTTGAATAATTTACTATAGAAAAGGCAATCCTTGGCGCAATTAAAATTTGCGACAGTTGAAAATTATTTTTTGAATAATTTACTATAGAAAAGGCAATCCCTGGCGGATTTGAAATTTGCGACAGTAAAAAATTATTTTTTGAATAATTTACTATAGAAAAGGCAATCCTTGGCGCAATTAAAATTTGCGACAGTTGAAAATTATTATTTGAATAATTTACTATAGAAAAGGCAATCCCTGGCGTAATTAAAATTTGCGACAGTATAAAATTATTTTTTGAATAATTTACTATAAAAAGGCAATCCCTGGCGCAATTAAAATTTGCGACAGTTGAAAATTATTTTTTGAATAATTTACTATAGAAAAGGCAATCCCTGGCGGATTTAAAATTTGCGACAGTAAAAAATTAATTTGTGAGAAATTTACTATAGAAAAGGCAATCCCTGGGATATTTAAAATTTGCGACAGTAAAAAATTATTTTTTGAATAATTTACTATAGAAAAGGCAATCCCTGGCGCACTTAAAATTTGCGACAGTAAAAAATTATTTTTTGAATAATTTACTATAGAAAAGGCAATCCCTGGCGTAATTAAAATTTGCGACAGTTGAAAATTATTTTTTGAATAATTTACTATAGAAAAGGCAATCCCTGGCGTAATTAAAATTTGCGACAGTTGAAAATTATTTTTTGAATAATTTACTATAGAAAAGGCAATCCCTGGCGCAATTAAAATTTGCGACAGTTGAAAATTATTTTTTGAATAATTTACTATAGAAAAGGCAATCCCTGGCGCACTTAAAATTTGCAACAGTATAAAATTATTTTTTGAATAATTTACTATAGAAAAGGCAATCCCTGGCGTAATTAAAATTTGCGACAGTAGAAAATTATTTTTTGAATAATTTACTATAGAAAAGGCAATCCCTGGCGTAATTAAAATTTGCGTCAGTTGAAAATTATTTTTTGAATAATTTACTATAGAAAAGGCAATCCCTGGCGTAATTAAAATTTGCGACAGTTGAAAATTATTTTTTGAATAATTTACTATAGAAAAGGCAATCCCTGGCGCAATTAAAATTTGCGACAGTTGAAAATTATTTTTTGAATAATTTACTATAGAAAAGGCAATCCCTGGCGCACTTAAAATTTGCAACAGTATAAAATTATTTTTTGAATAATTTACTATAGAAAAGGCAATCCCTGGCGTAATTAAAATTTGCTACAGTAGAAAATTATTTTTTGAATAATTTACTATAGAAAAGGCAATCCCTGGCGTAATTAAAATTTGCGTCAGTTGAAAATTATTTTTTGAATAATTTACTATAGAAAAGGCAATCCCTGGCGTAATTAAAATTTGCGACAGTTGAAAATTATTTTTTGAATAATTTACTATAGAAAAGGCAATCCCTGGCGTAATTAAAATTTGCGACAGTAGAAAATTAATTTGTGAGAAATTTACTATATAAAAGGCAATCCCTGGCGTAATTAAAATTTGCGACAGTAAAAAATTATTTTTTGAATAATTTACTATAGAAAAGGCAATCCCTGGCGGATTTGAAATTTGCGACAGTAAAAAATTATTTTTTGAATAATTTACTATAGAAAAGGCAATCCCTGGCGTAATTAAAATTTGCGACAGTAGAAAATTAATTTGTGAGAAATTTACTATATAAAAGGCAATCCCTGGCGTAATTAAAATTTGCGACAGTAAAAAATTATTTTTTGAATAATTTACTATAGAAAAGGCAATCCCTGGCGGATTTGAAATTTGCGACAGTAAAAAATTATTTTTTGAATAATTTACTATAGAAAAGGCAATCCTTGGCGCAATTAAAATTTGCGACAGTTGAAAATTATTTTTTGAATAATTTACTATAGAAAAGGCAATCCCTGGCGGATTTGAAATTTGCGACAGTAAAAAATTATTTTTTGAATAATTTACTATAGAAAAGGCAATCCTTGGCGCAATTAAAATTTGCGACAGTTGAAAATTATTATTTGAATAATTTACTATAGAAAAGGCAATCCCTGGCGTAATTAAAATTTGCGACAGTATAAAATTATTTTTTGAATAATTTACTATAAAAAGGCAATCCCTGGCGCAATTAAAATTTGCGACAGTTGAAAATTATTTTTTGAATAATTTACTATAGAAAAGGCAATCCCTGGCGGATTTAAAATTTGCGACAGTAAAAAATTAATTTGTGAGAAATTTACTATAGAAAAGGCAATCCCTGGGATATTTAAAATTTGCGACAGTAAAAAATTATTTTTTGAATAATTTACTATAGAAAAGGCAATCCCTGGCGCACTTAAAATTTGCGACAGTAAAAAATTATTTTTTGAATAATTTACTATAGAAAAGGCAATCCCTGGCGTAATTAAAATTTGCGACAGTTGAAAATTATTTTTTGAATAATTTACTATAGAAAAGGCAATCCCTGGCGTAATTAAAATTTGCGACAGTTGAAAATTATTTTTTGAATAATTTACTATAGAAAAGGCAATCCCTGGCGCAATTAAAATTTGCGACAGTTGAAAATTATTTTTTGAATAATTTACTATAGAAAAGGCAATCCCTGGCGCACTTAAAATTTGCAACAGTATAAAATTAATTTTTGAATAATTTACTATAGAAAAGGCAATCCCTGGCGTAATTAAAATTTGCGACAGTAGAAAATTATTTTTTGAATAATTTACTATAGAAAAGGCAATCCCTGGCGTAATTAAAATTTGCGTCAGTTGAAAATTATTTTTTGAATAATTTACTATAGAAAAGGCAATCCCTGGCGTAATTAAAATTTGCGACAGTTGAAAATTATTTTTTGAATAATTTACTATAGAAAAGGCAATCCCTGGCGTAATTAAAATTTGCGACAGTAGAAAATTAATTTGTGAGAAATTTACTATATAAAAGGCAATCCCTGGCGTAATTAAAATTTGCGACAGTAAAAAATTATTTTTTGAATAATTTACTATAGAAAAGGCAATCCCTGGCGGATTTGAAATTTGCGACAGTAAAAAATTATTTTTTGAATAATTTACTATAGAAAAGGCAATCCCTGGCGTAATTAAAATTTGCGACAGTAGAAAATTAATTTGTGAGAAATTTACTATATAAAAGGCAATCCCTGGCGTAATTAAAATTTGCGACAGTAAAAAATTATTTTTTGAATAATTTACTATAGAAAAGGCAATCCCTGGCGGATTTGAAATTTGCGACAGTAAAAAATTATTTTTTGAATAATTTACTATAGAAAAGGCAATCCTTGGCGCAATTAAAATTTGCGACAGTTGAAAATTATTTTTTGAATAATTTACTATAGAAAAGGCAATACCTGGCGTAATTAAAATTTGTGACAGTATAAAATTATTTTTTGAATAATTTACTATAGAAAAGGCAATCCCTGGCGCAATTAAAATTTGCGACAGTTGAAAATTATTTTTTGAATAATTTACTATAGAAAAGGCAATCCCTAGCGGATTTAAAATTTGCGACAGTAAAAAATTAATTTGTGAGAAATTTACTATAGAAAAGGCAATCCCTGGGATATTTAAAATTTGCGACAGTAAAAAATTATTTTTTTGCAAAATTTACTATAGAAAAGGCAATCCATGGCGTATTTAAAATTTGCGACAGTAAAAAATTATTTTTTGAATAATTTACTATAGAAAAGGCAATCCCTGGCGTAATTAAAATTTGCGACAGTAGAAAATTATTTTTTGAATAATTTACTATAGAAAAGGCAATCCCTGGCGCAATTACAATTTGCGACAGTAAAAAATTATTTTTTGAATAATTTACTATAGAAAAGGCAATCCCTGGCGCAATTAAAATTTGCGACAGTAAAAAATTATTTTTTGAATAATTTACTATAGAAAAGGCAATCCCTGGCGCAATTAAAATTTGCGACAGTTGAAAATTATTTTTTGAATAATTTACTATAGAAAAGGCAATCCCTGGCGTAATTAAAATTTGCGACAGTAGAAAATTATTTTTTGAATAATTTACTGTAGAAAAGGCAATCCCTGGCGTAATTAAAATTTGCGACAGTAGAAAATTATTTTTTGAATAATTTACTATAGAAAAGGCAATCCCTGGCGAAATTAAAATTTGCGACAGTAGAAAATTATTTTTTGAATAATTTACTATAGCAAAGGCAATCCCTGGCGCACTTAAAATTTGCGACAGTAAAAAATTATTTTTTGAATAATTTACTATAGAAAAGGCAATCCCTGGCGCACTTAAAATTTGCGACAGAAAAAAATTATTTTTTGAATAATTTACTATAGAAAAGGCAATCCCTGGGATATTTAAAATTTGCGACAGTATAAAATTATTTTTTGAATAATTTACTATAGAAAAGGCAATCCCTGGGGTAATTAAAATTTGCGACAGTTGAAATTTATTTTTTGAATAATTTACTATAGAAAAGGCAATCCCTGGCGTAATTAAAATTTGCGACAGTTGAAAATTATTTTTTGAATAATTTACTATAGAAAAGGCAATCCCTGGCGCAATTAAAATTTGCGACAGTTGAAAATTATTTTTTGAATAATTTAATATAGAAAAGGCAATCCCTGGCGTAATTAAAATTTGCGACAGTATAAAATTATTTTTTGAATAATTTACTATAGAAAAGGCAATCCCTGGCGCACTTAAAATTTGCGACAGTAAAAAATTATTTTTTGAATAATTTACTATAGAAAAGGCAATCCCTGGCGAAATTAAAATTTGCGACAGTAGAAAATTATTTTTTGAATAATTTACTATAGAAAAGGCAATCCCTGGCGCACTTAATATTTGCGACAGTAAAAAATTATTTTTTGAATAATTTACTATAGAAAAGGCAATCCCTGGCGCACTTAAAATTTGCGACAGTAAAAAATTATTTTTTGAATAATTTACTATAGAAAAGGCAATCCCTGGGATATTTAAAATTTGCGACAGTATAAAATTATTTTTTGAATAATTTACTATAGAAAAGGCAATCCCTGGGATAATTAAAATTTGCGACAGTTGAAATTTATTTTTTGAATAATTTACTATAGAAAAGGCAATCCCTGGCGTAATTAAAATTTGCGACAGTTGAAAATTATTTTTTGAATAATTTACTATAGAAAAGGCAATCCCTGGCGCAATTAAAATTTGCGACAGTTGAAAATTATTTTTTGAATAATTTACTATAGAAAAGGCAATCCCTGGCGTAATTAAAATTTGCGACAGTATAAAATTATTTTTTGAATAATTTACTATAGAAAATGCAATCCCTGGCGCACTTAAAATTTGCGACCGTAAAAAATTATTTTTTGAATAATTTACTATAGAAAAGGCAATCCCTGGGATATTTAAAATTTGCGACAGTATAAAATTATTTTATGAATAATTTACTATAGAAAAGGCAATCCCTGGCGTAATTAAAATTTGCGACAGTTGAAAATTATTTTTTGAATAATTTACTATAGAAAAGGCAATCCCTGGCGTAATTAAAATTTGCGACAGTTGAAAATTATTTTTTGAATAATTTACTATAGAAAAGGCAATCCCTGGCGCAATTAAAATTTGCGACAGTTGAAAATTATTTTTTGAATAATTTACTATAGAAAAGGGAATCCCTGGCGTAATTAAAATTTGCGACAGTTGAAAATTATTTTTTGAATAATTTACTACAGAAAAGGCAATCCCTGGCGCACTTAAAATTTGCGACAATAAAAAATTATTTTTTGAATAACTTACTATAGAAAAGGCAATCCCTGGGATATTTAAAATTTGCGACAGTAAAAAATTATTTTTTGAATAATTTACTATACAAAAGGCAATCCCTGGCGGATTTGAAATTTGCGACAGCAAAAAATTATTTTTTGAATAATTTACTATAGAAAAGGCAATTCCTGGCGCAATTAAAATTTGCGACAGTTGAAAATTATTTTTTGAATAATTTACTATAGAAAAGGCAATCCCTGGCGTAATTAAAATTTCGGACAGTTGAAAATTATTTTTTGAGTAATTTACTATAGAAAAGGCAATCCCTGGCGTAATTAAAATTTGCGACAGTATAAAATTATTTTTTGAATAATTTACTATAGAAAAGGCAATCCCTGGGATATTTAAAATTTGCGATAGTAAAAAATTATTTTTTGAATAATTTACTATAGAAAAGGCAATCCCTGGCGGATTTGAAATTTGCGACAGTAGAAAATTATTTTTTGAATAATTTACTATAGAAAAGGCAATCCCTGGCGTAATTAAAATTTGCGACAGTAGAAAATTATTTTTTGAATAATTTACTATAGAAAAGGCAATCCCTGGCGGATGTGAAATTTGCGACAGTAAAAAATTATTTTTTTGCAAAATTTACTATAGAAAAGGCAATCCCTGGCGTAATTAAAATTTGCGACAGTATAAAATTATTTTTTGAATAATTTACTATAGAAAAGGCAATCCCTGGCGCACTTAAAATTTGCGACAGTAAAAAATTATTTTTTGAATAATTTACTATTGAAAAGGCAATCCCTGGCGTAATTAAAATTTGCGACAGTAAAAAATTATTTTTTGAATAATTTACTTTAGAAAAGGCAATCCCTGGCGCAATTAAAATTTGCGACAGTTGAAAATTATTTTTTGAATAATTTACTATAGAAAAGGCAATCCCTGGCGTAATTAAAATTTGCGACAGTATAAAATTATTTTTTGAATAATTTACTATAGAAAAGGCAATCCCTGGCGCACTTAAAATTTGCGACAGTAAAAAATTATTTTTTGAATAATTTACTATAGAAAAGGCAATCCCTGGCGGATTTGAAATTTGCGACAGTAAAAAATTATTTTTTGAATAATTTACTATAGAAAAGGCAATCCCTGGCGCAATTAAAATTTGCGACAGTTGAAAATTATTTTTTGAATAATTTACTATAGAAAAGGCAATCCCTGGCGTAATTAAAATTTCCGACAGTTGAAAATTATTTTTTGAATAATTTACTATAGAAAAGGCAATCCCTGGCGTAATTAAAATTTGCGACAGTATAAAATTATTTTTTGAATAATTTACTATAGAAAAGTCAATCCCTGGGATATTTAAAATTTGCGATAGTAAAAAATTATTTTTTGAATAATTTACTATAGAAAAGGCAATCCCTGGCGCACTTAAAATTTGCGACAGTAAAAAATTATTTTTTGAATAACTTACTATAGAAAAGGCAATCCCTGGGATATTTAAAATTTGCAACAGTAAAAAATTATTTTTTGAATAATTTACTATAGAAAAGGCAATCCCTGGCGGATTTGAAATTTGCGACAGTAAAAAATTATTTTTTGAATAATTTACTATAGAAAAGGCAATCCCTGGCGCAATTAAAATTTGCGACAGTTGAAAATTATTTTTTGAATAATTTACTATAGAAAAGGCAATCCCTGGCGTAATTAAAATTTCCGACAGTATAAAATTATTTTTTGAATAATTTACTATAGAAAAGGCAATCCCTGGGATATTTAAAATTTGCGATAGTAAAAAATTATTTTTTGAATAATTTACTATAGAAAAGGCAATCCCTGGCGCCCTTAAAATTTGCGACAGTAAAAAATTATTTTTTGAATAATTTACTATAGAAAAGGCAATCCCTGGGATATTTAAAATTTGCGACAGTATAAAATTATTTTTTGAATAGTTTACTATAAAAAAGGCAATCCCTGGGGTAATTAAAATTTGCGACAGTTGAAATTTATTTTTTGAATAATTTACTATAGAAAAGGCAATCCCTGGCGTAATTAAAATTTGCGACAGTTGAAAATTATTTTTTGAATAATTTACTATAGAAAAGGCAATCCCTGGCGCAATTAAAATTTGCGACAGTTGAAAATTATTTTTTGAATAATTTACTATAGAAAAGGCAATCCCTGGCATAATTAAAATTTGCGACAGTATAAAATTATTTTTTGAATAATTTACTATAGAAAAGGCAATCCCTGGCGCACTTAAAATTTGCGACAGTAAAAAACTATTTTTTGAATAATTTACTATAGAAAAGGCAATCCCTGGGATATTTAAAATTTGCGACAGTATAAAATTATTTTATGAATAATTTACTATAGAAAAGGCAATCCCTGGCGTAATTAAAATTTGCGACAGTTGAAAATTATTTTTTGAATAATTTACTATAGAAAAGGCAATCCCTGGCGTAATTAAAATTTGCGACAGTTGAAAATTATTTTTTGAATAATTTACTATAGAAAAGGCAATCCCTGGCGCAATTAAAATTTGCGACAGTTGAATATTATTTTTTGAATAATTTACTATAGAAAAGGCAATCCCTGGCGTTATTAAAATTTGCGACAGTTGAAAATTATTTTTTGAATAATTTACTACAGAAAAGGCAATCCCTGGCGCACTTAAAATTTGCGACAGTAAAAAATTATTTTTTGAATAACTTACTATAGAAAAGGCAATCCCTGGGATATTTAAAATTTGCGACAGTAAAAAATTATTTTTTGAATAATTTACTATAGAAAAGGCAATCCCTGGCGGATTTGAAATTTGCGACAGTAAAAAATTATTTTTTGAATAATTTACTATAGAAAAGGCAATCCCTGGCGCAATTAAAATTTGCGACAGTTGAAAATTATTTTTTGAATAATTTACTATAGAAAAGGCAATCCCTGGCGTAATTAAAATTTCCGACAGTTGAAAATTATTTTTTGAATAATTTACTATAGAAAAGGCAATCCCTGTCGTAAGTAAAATTTGCGACAGTATAAAATTATTTTTTGAATAATTTACTATAGAAAAGGCAATCCCTGGGATATTTAAAATTTGCGATAGTAAAAAATTATTTTTTGAATAATTTACTATAGAAAAGGCAATCCCTGGCGGATTTGAAATTTGCGACAGTAAAAAATTATTTTTTTGAATAATTTACTATAGAAAAGGCAATCCCTGGCGCAATTAAAATTTGCGACAGTATAAAATTATTTTTTGAATTATTTACTATAGAAAAGGCAATCCCTGGCGGATTTGAAATTTGCGACAGTAAAAAATTATTTTTTTGCAAAATTTACTATAGAAAAGGCAATCCCTGGCGGATTTGAAATTTGCGACAGTATAAAATTATTTTTTGAATAATTTACTATAGAAAAGGCAATCCCTGGGATATTTAAAATTTGCGACAGTAAAAAATTATTTTTTGAATAATTTACTATAGAAAAGGCAATCCCTGGCGGATTTGAAATTTGCGACAGTAAAAAATTATTTTTTGAATAATTTACTATAGAAAAGGCAATCCCTGGCGCAATTAAAATTTGCGACAGTTGAAAATTATTTTTTGAATAATTTACTATAGAAAAGGCAATCCCTGGCGTAATTAAAATTTGCGACAGTATAAAATTATTTTTTGAATAATTTACTATAGAAAAGGCAATCCCTGGCGCACTTAAAATTTGCGACAGTAAAAAATTATTTTTTGAATAATTTACTATAGAAAAGGCAATCCCTGGCGTAATTAAAATTTGCGACAGTTGAAAATTATTTTTTGAATAATTTACTATAGAAAAGGCAATCCCTGGCGCAATTAAAATTTGCGACAGTATAAAATTATTTTTTGAATAATTTACTATAGAAAAGGCAATCCCTGGCGGATTTGAAATTTGCGAAAGTAAAAAATTATTTTTTTGCAAAATTTACTACCTGGCGGATTTGAAATTTGCGACAGTAAAAAATTATTTTTTGAATAATTTACTATAGAAAAGGCAATCCCTGGCGCAATTAAAATTTGCGACAGTTGAAAATTATTTTTTGAATAATTTACTATAGAAAAGGCAATCCCTGGCGTAATTAAAATTTGCGACAGTTGAAAATTATTTTTTGAATAATTTACTATAGAAAAGGCAATCCCTGGCGTAATTAAAATTTGCGACAATTGAAAATTATTTTTTGAATAATTTACTATAGAAAAGGCAATCCCTGGCGTAATTAAAATTTGCGACAGTTGAAAATTATTTTTTGAATAATTTACTATAGAAAAGGCAATCCCTGGCGCAATTAAAATTTGCGACAGTTGAAAATTATTTTTTGAATAATTTACTATAGAAAAGGCAATCCCTGGCGTAATTAAAATTTGCGACAGTATAAAATTATTTTTTGAATAATTTACTATAGAAAAGGCAATCCCTGGCGCACTTAAAATTTGCGACAGTAAAAAATTATTTTTTGAATAATTTACTATAGAAAAGGCAATCCCTGGCGAAATTAAAATTTGCGACAGTAGAAAATTATTTTTTGAATAATTTACTATAGAAAAGGCAATCCCTGGCGCACTTAATATTTGCGACAGTAAAAAATTATTTTTTGAATAATTTACTATAGAAAAGGCAATCCCTGGCGCACTTAAAATTTGCGACAGTAAAAAATTATTTTTTGAATAATTTACTATAGAAAAGGCAATCCCTGGGATATTTAAAATTTGCGACAGTATAAAATTATTTTTTGAATAATTTACTATAGAAAAGGCAATCCCTGGGGTAATTAAAATTTGCGACAGTTGAAATTTATTTTTTGAATAATTTACTATAGAAAAGGCAATCCCTGGCGTAATTAAAATTTGCGACAGTTGAAAATTATTTTTTGAATAATTTACTATAGAAAAGGCAATCCCTGGCGCAATTAAAATTTGCGACAGTTGAAAATTATTTTTTGAATAATTTACTATAGAAAAGGCAATCCCTGGCGTAATTAAAATTTGCGACAGTATAAAATTATTTTTTGAATAATTTACTATAGAAAATGCAATCCCTGGCGCACTTAAAATTTGCGACCGTAAAAAATTATTTTTTGAATAATTTACTATAGAAAAGGCAATCCCTGGGATATTTAAAATTTGCGACAGTATAAAATTATTTTATGAATAATTTACTATAGAAAAGGCAATCCCTGGCGTAATTAAAATTTGCGACAGTTGAAAATTATTTTTTGAATAATTTACTATAGAAAAGGCAATCCCTGGCGTAATTAAAATTTGCGACAGTTGAAAATTATTTTTTGAATAATTTACTATAGAAAAGGCAATCCCTGGCGCAATTAAAATTTGCGACAGTTGAAAATTATTTTTTGAATAATTTACTATAGAAAAGGGAATCCCTGGCGTAATTAAAATTTGCGACAGTTGAAAATTATTTTTTGAATAATTTACTACAGAAAAGGCAATCCCTGGCGCACTTAAAATTTGCGACAATAAAAAATTATTTTTTGAATAACTTACTATAGAAAAGGCAATCCCTGGGATATTTAAAATTTGCGACAGTAAAAAATTATTTTTTGAATAATTTACTATACAAAAGGCAATCCCTGGCGGATTTGAAATTTGCGACAGTAAAAAATTATTTTTTGAATAATTTACTATAGAAAAGGCAATCCCTGGCGCAATTAAAATTTGCGACAGTTGAAAATTATTTTTTGAATAATTTACTATAGAAAAGGCAATCCCTGGCGTAATTAAAATTTCCGACAGTTGAAAATTATTTTTTGAATAATTTACTATAGAAAAGGCAATCCCTGGCGTAATTAAAATTTGCGACAGTATAAAATTATTTTTTGAATAATTTACTATAGAAAAGGCAATCCCTGGGATATTTAAAATTTGCGATAGTAAAAAATTATTTTTTGAATAATTTACTATAGAAAAGGCAATCCCTGGCGGATTTGAAATTTGCGACAGTAGAAAATTATTTTTTGAATAATTTACTATAGAAAAGGCAATCCCTGGCGTAATTAAAATTTGCGACAGTAGAAAATTATTTTTTGAATAATTTACTATAGAAAAGGCAATCCCTGGCGGATGTGAAATTTGCGACAGTAAAAAATTATTTTTTTGCAAAATTTACTATAGAAAAGGCAATCCCTGGCGTAATTAAAATTTGCGACAGTATAAAATTATTTTTTGAATAATTTACTATAGAAAAGGCAATCCCTGGCGCACTTAAAATTTGCGACAGTAAAAAATTATTTTTTGAATAATTTACTATAGAAAAGGCAATCCCTGGCGTAATTAAAATTTGCGACAGTTGAAAATTATTTTTTGAATAATTTACTATAGAAAAGGCAATCCCTGGCGCAAT
>CAWVNZ010000623.1:0-67000 GCA_963930735.1 Dioctria linearis
AATTTACTATAGAAAAGGCAATCCCTGGGATATTTAAAATTTGCGACAGTAGAAAATTATTTTTTGAATAATTTACTATAGAAAAGGCAATCCCTGGCGTTATTAAAATTTGCGACAGTAAAAAATTATTTTTTGAATAATTTACTATAGAAAAGGCAATCCCTGGCGTAATTAAAATTTGCGACAGTAAAAAATTATTTTTTGAATAATTTACTATAGAAAAGGCAATCCCTGGGATATTTAAAATTTGCGACAGTTGAAAATTATTTTTTGAATAATTTACTATAGAAAAGGCAATCCCTGGCGTAATTAAAATTTGCGACAGTTGAAAATTATTTTTTGAATAATTTACTATAGAAAAGGCAATCCCTGGTATATTTAAAATTTGCGACAGTAAAAAATTATTTTTTGAATAATTTACTATAGAAAAGGCAATCCCTGGGATATTTAAAATTTGCGACAGTAGAAAATTATTTTTTGAATAATTTACTATAGAAAAGGCAAACCCTGGCGTAATTAAAATTTGCGACAGTAGAAAATTATTTTTTGAATAATTTACTATAGAAAAGGCAATCCCTGGCGTAATTAAAATTTGCGACAGTAGAAAATTATTTTTTGAATAATTTACTATAGAAAAGGCAATCCCTGGCGCAATTAAAATTTGCGACAGTAAAAAATTATTTTTTGCAAAATTTACTATAGAAAAGGCAATCCCTGGCGCAATTAAAATTTGCGACAGTAAAAAATTATTTTTTGCAAAATTTACTATAGAAAAGGCAATCCCTGGGATATTTAAAATTTGCGACAGTAAAAAATTATTTTTGAAAAATTTACTATAGAAAAGGCAATCCCTGGCGTAATTAAAACTTGCGATAGTAAAATATTATTTTTTGAAAAATTTACTATAGAAAAGGCAATCCCTGGCGCAATTAAAATTTGCGACAGTAGAAAATTAGTTTTTGAATAATTTACTATAGAAAAGGCAATCCTGGCGCACTTAAAATTTGCGACAGTAAAAAATTATTTTGTGAGAAATTTACTATAGAAAAGGCAATCCCTGGGATATTTAAAATTTGCGACAGTAGAAAATTATTTTTTGAATAATTTACTATAGAAAAGGCAATCCCTGGCGTAATTAAAATTTGCGACAGTATAAAATTATTTTTTGAATAATTTACTATAGAAAAGGCAATCCCTGGCGCACTTAAAATTTGCGACAGTAAAAAATTATTTTTTTGAATAATTTACTATAGAAAAGGCAATCCCTGGCGTATTTAAAATTTGTGACAGTTGAAAATTATTTTTTGAATAATTTACTATAGAAAAGGCAATCCCTGGCGCAATTAAAATTTGCGACAGTAAAAAATTATTTTTTGAATAATTTACTATAGAAAACGCAATCCCTGGCGCACTTAAAATTTGCGACAGTAAAAAATTACTTTTTAATAATTTACTATAGAAAAGGCAATCCCTGGCGTAATTAAAATTTGCGACAGTAGAAAATTATTTTTTGAATAATTTACTATAGAAAAGGCAATCCCTGGCGTAATTAAAATTTGCGACAGTATAAAATTATTTTTTGAATAATTTACTATAGAAAAGGCAATCCCTGGCGCACTTAAAATTTGCGACAGTAAAAAATTATTTTTTGAATAATTTACTATAGAAAAGGCAATACCTGGCGTAATTAAAATTTGCGACAGTAGAAAATTATTTTTTGAATAATTTACTATAGAAAAGGCAATCCCTGGCGTAATTAAAATTTGCTACAGTATATAATTATTTTTTGAATAATTT
Organism: Dioctria linearis; assembly: GCA_963930735.1. Lineage (NCBI taxonomy): Eukaryota > Metazoa > Arthropoda > Insecta > Diptera > Asilidae > Dioctria > Dioctria linearis. The sequence goes on from CAWVNZ010000623.1 coordinate 1,798, forward strand.
ACTATAGAAAAGGCAATCCCTGGCGTAATTAAAATTTGCGACAGTAAAAAATTATTTTTTGAAAAATTTACTGTAGAAAAGGCAATCCCTGGCGCAATTAAAATTTGCGACAGTAGAAAATTATTTTTTGAATAATTTACTATAGAAAAGGCAATCCCTGGCGTAATTAAAATTTGCGACAGTAAAAAATTATTTTTTGAATAATTTACTATAGAATAGGCAATCCCTGGCGTATTTAAAATTTGCGACAGTAAGAAATTAATTTGTGAGAAATTTACTATAGAAAAGGCAACACCTGGGATATTTAAAATTTGCGACAGTAACAAATTATTTTTTGAAAAATTTACTATAGAAAAGGCAATCCCTGGCGTAATTAAAATTTGCGACAGTAGAAAATTATTTTTTGAATAATTTACTATAGAAAAGGCAATCCCTGGCGCAATTAAAATTTGCGACAGTATAAAATTATTTTTGAATAATTTACTATAGAAAAGGCAATCCCTGGCGTAATTAAAATTTGCGACAGTAGAAAATTATTTTTTGAATACTTTACTATAGAAAAGGCAATCCCTGGCGCACTTAAAATTTGCGACAGTAAAAAATTATTTTTTGAATAATTTACTATAGAAAAGGCAATCCCTGGCGTAATTAAAATTTGCGACAGTTGAAAATTATTTTTTGAATAATTTACTATAGAAAAGGCAATCCCTGGCGCAATTAAAATTTGCGACAGTAAAAAATTATTTTTTTGCAAAATTTACTATAGAAAAGGCAATCCCTGGCGTAATTAAAATTTGCGACAGTATAAAATTATTTTTTGAATAATTTACTATAGAAAAGGCAATCCCTGGCGTAATTAAAATTTGCGACAGTAGAAAATTACTTTTTGAATAATTTACTATAGAAAAGGCAATCCCTGGCGTATTTAAAATTTGCGACAGTAGAAAATTATTTTTTGAATAATTTACTAGAGAAAAGGCAATCCCTGGCGTAATTAAAATTTGCGACAGTAAAAAAAATATTTTTTGAATAATTTACTATAGAAAAGGCAATCCCTGGCGTAATTAAAATTTGCGACAGTAGAAAATTACTTTTTGAATAATTTACTATAGAAAAGGCAATCCCTGGGATATTTAAAATTTGCGACATTTGAAAATTATTTTTTGAATAATTTACTATAGAAAAGGCAATCCCTGGCGCAATTAAAATTTGCGACAGTAAAAAATTATTTTTTGCAAAATTTACTATAGAAAAGGCAATCCCTGGGATATTTAAAATTTGCGACAGTAAAAAATTATTTTTGAAAAATTTACTATAGAAAAGGCAATCCCTGGCGTAATTAAAACTTGCGATAGTAAAATATTATTTTTTGAACAATTTACTATAGAAAAGGCAATCCCTGGCGCAATTAAAATTTGCGACAGTAGAAAATTAGTTTTTGAATAATTTACTATAGAAAAGGCAATCCCTGGCGCACTTAAAATTTGCGACAGTAAAAAATTATTTTGTGAGAAATTTACTATAGAAAAGGCAATCCCTGGGATATTTAAAATTTGCGACAGTAGAAAATTATTTTTTGAATAATTTACTAGAGAAAAGGCAATCCCTGGCGTAATTAAAATTTGCGACAGTAGAAAATTATTTTTTGAATAATTTACTATAGAAAAGGCAAGCCCTGGCGTAATTAAAATTTGCGACAGTAGATAATTATTTTTTGAATAATTTACTATAGAAAAGGCAATCCCTGGCGCAATTAAAATTTGCGACAGTAAAAAATTATTTTTTGCAAAATTTACTATAGAAAAGGCAATCCCTGGCGCAATTAAAATTTGCGACAGTAAAAAATTATTTTTTGCAAAATTTACTATAGAAAAGGCAATCCCTGGGATATTTAAAATTTGCGACAGTAAAAAATTATTTTTGAAAAATTTACTATAGAAAAGGCAATCCCTGGCGTAATTAAAACTTGCGATAGTAAAATATTATTTTTTGAAAAATTTACTATAGAAAAGGCAATCCCTGGCGCAATTAAAATTTGCGACAGTAGAAAATTAGTTTTTGAATAATTTACTATAGAAAAGGCAATCCCTGGCGCACTTAAAATTTGCGACAGTAAAAAATTATTTTGTGAGAAATTTACTATAGAAAAGGCAATCCCTGGGATATTTAAAATTTGCGACAGTAGAAAATTATTTTTTGAATAATTTACTATATAAAAGGCAATCCCTGGCGTAATTAAAATTTGCGACAGTATAAAATTATTTTTTGAATAATTTACTATAGAAAAGGCAATCCCTGGCGCACTTAAAATTTGCGACAGTAAAAAATTATTTTTTTGAATAATTTACTATAGAAAAGGCAATCCCTGGCGTATTTAAAATTTGTGACAGTTGAAAATTATTTTTTGAATAATTTACTATAGAAAAGGCAATCCCTGGCGCAAATAAAATTTGCGACAGTAAAAAATTATTTTTTGAATAATTTACTATAGAAAACGCAATCCCTGGCGCACTTAAAATTTGCGACAGTAAAAAATTACTTTTTAATAATTTACTATAGAAAAGGCAATCCCTGGCCTAATTAAAATTTTCGACAGTAGAAAATTATTTTTTGAATAATTTACTATAGAAAAGGCAATCCCTGGCGTAATTAAAATTTGCGACAGTATAAAATTATTTTTTGAATAATTTACTATAGAAAAGGCAATCCCTGGCGCACTTAAAATTTGCGACAGTAAAAAATTATTTTTGGAATAATTTACTATAGAAAAGGCAATCCCTGGCGTAATTAAAATTTGCGACAGTAGAAAATTATTTTTTGAATAATTAACTATAGAAAAGGCAATCCCTGGCGTAATCAAAATTTGCTACAGTATAAAATTATTTTTTGAATAATTTACTATAGAAAAGGCAATCCCTGGCGTAATTAAAATTTGCGACAGTAAAAAATTATTTTTTGAAAAATTTACTGTAGAAAAGGCAATCCCTGGCGCAATTAAAATTTGCGACAGTAGAAAATTATTTTTTGAATAATTTACTATAGAAAAGGCAATCCCTGGCGTAATTAAAATTTGCGACAGTAAAAAATTATTTTTTGAATAATTTACTATAGAAAAGGCAATCCCTGGCGTATTTAAAATTTGCGACAGTAAGAAATTAATTTGTGAGAAATTTACTATAGAAAAGGCAATACCTGGGATATTTAAAATTTGCGACAGTAAAAAATTATTTTTTGAAAAATTTACTATAGAAAAGGCAATCCCTGGCGTAATTAAAATTTGCGACAGTAAAAAATTATTTTTTGAATAATTTACTATAGAAAAGGCAATCCCTGGCGTAATTAAAATTTGCGACAGTAGAAAATTATTTTTTGAATAATTTACTATAGAAAAGGAAATCCCTGGCGCAATTAAAATTTGCGACAGTATAAAATTATTTTTTGAATAATTTACTATAGAAAAGGCAATCCCTGGCGTAATTAAAATTTGCGACAGTATAAAATTATTTTTTGAATACTTTACTATAGAAAAGGCAATCCCTGGCGCACTTAAAATTTGCGACAGTAAAAAATTATTTTTTGAATAATTTACTATAGAAAAGGCAATCCCTGGCGTAATTAAAATTTCCGACAGTTGAAAATTATTTTTTGAATAATTTACTATAGAAAAGGCAATCCCTGGCGCAATTAAAATTTGCGACAGTAAAAAATTATTTTTTGCAAAATTTACTATAGAAAAGGCAATCCCTGGCGTAATTAAAATTTGCGACAGTATAAAATTATTTTTTGAATAATTTACTATAGAAAAGGCAATCCCTGGCGTAATTAAAATTTGCGACAGTAGAATATTATTTTTTGAATAATTTACTATAGAAAAGGCAATCCCTGGCGTATTTAAAATTTGCGACAGTAGAAAATTATTTTTTGAATAATTTACTAGAGAAAAGGCAATCCCTGGCCTAATTAAAATTTGCGACAGTAAAAAAAATATTTTTTGAATAATTTACTATAGAAAAGGCAATCCCTGGCGTAATTAAAATTTGCGACAGTAGAAAATTACTTTTTGAATAATTTACTATAGAAAAGGCAATCCCTGGGATATTTAAAATTTGCGACATTTGAAAATTATTTTTTGAATAATTTACTATAGAAAAGGCAATCCCTGGCGTAATTAAAATATGCGACAGTTGAAAATTATTTTTTGAATAATTTACTATAGAAAAGGCAATACCTGGCGTAATTAAAATTTGCGACAGTAAAAAAATATTTTTTGAATAATTTACTATAGAAAAGGCAATCCCTGGCGTAATTAAAATTTGCGACAGTAAAAAATTATTTTTTGAATAATTTACTATAGAAAAGGCAATCCCTGGCGTAATTAAAATTTGCGACAGTAGAAAATTATTTTTTGAATAATTTACTATAGAAAAGGCAATCCCTGGGATATTTAAAATTTGCGACAGTAGAAAATTATTTTTTGAATAATTTACTATAGAAAAGGCAATCCCTGGCGTAATTAAAATTTGCGACAGTAAAAAATAATTTTTTGAATAATTTACTATAGAAAAGGCAATCCCTGGCGTAATTAAAATTTGCGACAGTAAAAAATTATTTTTTGAATAATTTACTATAGAAAAGGCAATCCCTGGCGTAATTAAAATTTGCGACAGTATAAAATTATTTTTTGAATAATTTACTATAGAAAAGGCAATCCCTGGCGTAATTAAAATTTGCGACAGTTGAAAATTATTTTTTGAATAATTTACTATAGAAAAGGCCATCCCTGGGATATTTAAAATTTGCGACAGTAAAAAATTATTTTTTGAATAATTTACTATAGAAAAGGCAATCCCTGGCGTAATTAAAATTTGCGACAGTTGAAAATTATTTTTTGAATAATTTACTATAGAAAAGGCAATCCCTGGCGTAATTAAAATTTGCGACAGTAGAAAATTATTTTTTGAATAATTTACTATAGAAAAGGCAATCCCTGGGATATTCAAAATTTGCGACAGTAGAAAATTATTTTTTGAATAATTTACTATAGAAAAGGCAATCCCTGGCGTAATTAAAATTTGCGACAGTAGAAAATTATTTTTTGAATAATTTACTATAGAAAAGGCAATCCCTGGCGTAATTAAAATTTGCGACAGTAGAAAATTATTTTTTGAATAATTTACTATAGAAAAGGCAATCCCTGGCGCAATTAAAATTTGCGACAGTAAAAAATTATTTTTTGCAAAATTTACTATAGAAAAGGCAATCCCTGGGATATTTAAAATTTGCGACAGTAGAAAATTATTTTTTGAATAATTTACTATAGAAAAGGCAATCCCTGGCCTATTTAAAACTTGCGACAGTAGAAAATTATTTTTTGAATAATTTACTATAGAAAAGGCAATCCCTGGCGTAATTAAAATTTGCGACAGTAGAAAATTATTTTTTGAATAATTTACTATAGAAAAGGCAATCCCTGCCGTAATTAAAATTTGCGACAGTAGAAAATTATTTTTTGAATAATTTACTATAGAAAAGGCAATCCCTGGCGCAATTAAAATTTGCGACAGTAGAAAATTATTTTTTGAATAATTTACTATAGAAAAGGCAATCCCTGGCGCAATTAAAATTTGCGACAGTAGAAAATTATTTTTTGAATAATTTACTATAGAAAAGGCAATCCCTGGCCTATTTAAAATTTGCGACAGTAGAAAATTATTTTTTGAATAATTTACTATAGAAAAGGCAATCCCTGGCGTAATTAAAATTTGCGACAGTAGAAAATTATTTTTTGAATAATTTACTATAGAAAAGGCAATCCCTGGCCTATTTAAAATTTGCGACAGTAGAAAATTATTTTTTGAATAATTTACTATAGAAAAGGCAATCCGTGGCGTAATTAAAATTTGCGACAGTAGAAAATTATTTTTTGAATAATTTACTATAGAAAAGGGAATCCCTGCCGTAATTAAAATTTGCGACAGTAGAAAATTATTTTTTGAATAATTTACTATAGAAAAGGCAATCCCTGGAGTAATTAAAATTTGCGACAGTAAAAAATTATTTTTTGAATAATTTACTATAGAAAAGGATATCCCTGGCGTAATTAAGATTTGCGACAGTAGAAAATTATTTTTTGAATAATTTACTATAGAAAAGGCAATCCCTGGGATATTTAAAATTTGCGACAGTAGAAAATTATTTTTTGAATAATTTACTATAGAAAAGGCAATCCCTGGCGTAATTAAAATTTGCGACAGTAAAAAATTATTTTTTGAATAATTTACTATAGAAAAGGCAATCCCTGCCGTAATTAAAATTTGCGACAGTAGAAAATTATTTTTTGAATAATTTACTATAGAAAAGGCAATCCCTGGGATATTTAAAATTTGCGACAGTAGAAAATTATTTTTTGAATAATTTACTATAGAAAAGGCAATCCCTAGCGTAATTAAAATTTGCGACAGTAGAAAATTATTTTTTGAATAATTAACTATAGAAAAGGCAATCCCTGGCGTAATTAAAATTTGCGACAGTAGAAAATTATTTTTTGAATAATTTACTATAGAAAAGGCAATCCCTGGCGCAATTAAAATTTGCGACAGTAAAAAATTATTTTTTGCAAAATTTACTATAGAAAAGGCAATCCCTGGGATATTTAAAATTTGCGACAGTAGAAAATTATTTTTTGAATAATTTACTATAGAAAAGGCAATCCCTGGCCTATTTAAAATTTGCGACAGTAGAAAATTATTTTTTGAATAATTTACTATAGAAAAGGCAATCCCTGGCGTAATTAAAATTTGCGACAGTAGAAAATTATTTTTTGAATAATTTACTATAGAAAAGGCAATCCCTGCCGTAATTAAAATTTGCGACAGTAAAAAATTATTATTTGAATAATTTACTATAGAAAAGGCAATCCCTGGCGCAATTAAAATTTCCGACAGTAGAAAATTATTTTTTGAATGATTTACTATAGAAAAGGCAATCCCTGGCGTAATTAAAATTTGCGACAGTAGAAAGTTATTTTTTGAATAATTTACTATAGAAAAGGCAATCCCTGGCGTATTTAAAATTTGCGACAGTAGAAAATTATTTTTTGAATAATTTACTATAGAAAAGGCAATCCCTGGCGCAATTAAAATTTGCGACAGTTAAAAATTATTTTTTGCAAAATTTACTGTAGAAAAGGCAATCCCTGGCGCAACTAAAACTTGCGATAGTAAAAAATTATTTTTTGAATAATTTACTATAGAAAAGGCAATCCCTGGCGTAATTAAAATTTGCGACAGTAGAAAATTATTTTTTGAATAATTTACTATAGAAAAGGCAATCCCTGGCGTATTTAAAATTTGCGACAGTATAAAATTATTTTTTGAAAAATTTACTATAGAAAAGGCAATCCCTGGCGCACTTAAAATTTGCGACAGTAAAAAATTATTTTTTGAATAATTTACTATAGAAAAGGCAATCCCTGGCGTAATTAAAATTTGCGACAGTAGAAAATTATCTTTTGAATAATTTACTATGGAAAAGGAAATCCCTGGCGTAATTAAAATTTGCGACAGTAAAAAATTATTTTTTGCAAAATTTACTATAGAAAATGCAATCCCTGGCGCACTTAAAATTTGTCACAGTAAAAAATTATTTTGTGAGAAATTTACTATAGAAAAGGCAATCCCTGGGATATTTAAAATTTGCGACAGTAGAAAATTATTTTTTGAATAATTTACTATAGAAAAGGCAATCCCTGGCCTATTTAAAATTTGCGACAGTAGAAAATTATTTTTTGAATAATTTACTATAGAAAAGGCAATCCCTGGCGTAATTAAAATTTGCGACAGTAGAAAATTATTTTTTGAATAATTTACTATAGAAAAGGCAATCCCTGGCGCAATTAAAATTTGCGACAGTAAAAAATTATTTTTTGCAAAATTTACTATAGAAAAGGCAATCCCTGGCGTTATTAAAATTTGCGACAGTTGAAAATTATTTTTTGAATAATTTACTATAGAAAAGGCAATCCCTGGGATATTTAAAATTTGCGACAGTAAAAAATTACTTTTTGAATAATTTACTATAGAAAAGGCAATCCCTGGCGTAATTAAAATTTGCGACAGTTGAAAATTATTTTTTGAATAATTTATTATAGAAAAGGCAATCCCTGCCGTAATTAAAATTTGCGACAGTAGAAAATTATTTTTTGAATAATTTACTATAGAAAAGGCAATCCCTGGGATATTTAAAATTTGCGACAGTAGAAAATTATTTTTTGAATAATTTACTATAGAAAAGGCAATCCCTGGCGTAATTAAAATTTGCGACAGTAGAAAATTATTTTTTGAATAATTTACTATAGAAAAGGCAATCCCTGGCGTAATTAAAATTTGCGACAGTAGAAAATTAGTTTTTGAATAATTTACTATAGAAAAGGCAATCCCTGGCGCAATTAAAATTTGCGACAGTAAAAAATTATTTTTTGCAAAATTTACTATAGAAAAGGCAATCCCTGGCGCACTTAAAATTTCTGACAGTAAAAAATTATTTTGTGAGAAATTTACTATAGAAAAGGCAATCCCTGGGATATTTAAAATTTGCGACAGTAGAAAATTATTTTTTGAATAATTTACTATAGAAAAGGCAATCCCTGGCGCAATTACAATTTGCGACAGTAAAAAATTATTTTTTGAAAAATTTACTGTAGAAAAGGCAATCCCTGTCGCAATTAAAATTTGCGACAGTAGAAAATTATTTTTTGATTAATTTACTATAGAAAAGGCATTTAAAATTTGCGATAGTAGATAATTATGTTTTGAACAATTTACTATAGAAAAGGCAATCCCTGGCGCACTTAAAATTTGCGACAGTAAAAAATTATTTTTTGAATAATTTACTATAGAAAAGGCAATCCCTGGCGTAATTAAAATTTGCGACAGTAGAAAATTATCTTTTGAATAATTGACTATGGAAAAGGAAATCCCTGGCGCAATTAAAATTTGCGACAGTAAAAAATTATTTTTTGCAAAATTTACTATAGAAAATGCAATCCCTGGCGCACTTAAAATTTGTGACAGTAAAAAATTATTTTGTGAGAAATTTACTATAGAAAAGGCAATCCCTGGGATATTTAAAATTTGCGACAGTAGAAAATTATTTTTTGACTAATTTACAATAGAAAAGGCAATCCCTGGCCTATTTAAAATTTGCGACAGTAGAAAATTATTTTTTGAATAATTTAGTATAGAAAAGGCAATCCCTGGCGTAATTAAAATTTACGACAGTAGAAAATTATTTTTTGAATAATTTACTATAGAAAAGGCAATCCCTGGCGCAATTAAAATTTGCGACAGTAAAAAATTATTTTTTGCCAAATTTACTATAGAAAAGGCAATCCCTGGCGAAAGTAAAATTTGCGACAGTTGAAAATTATTTTTTGAATAATTTACTATAGAAAAGGCAATCCCTGGGATATTTAAAATTTGCGACAGTAAAAAATTATTTTTTGAATAATTTACTATAGAAAAGGCAATCCCTGGCGTTATTAAAATTTGCGACAGTTGAAAATTATTTTTTGAATAATTTACTATAGAAAAGGCAATCCCTGGCGTAATTAAAATTTGCGACAGTAGAAAATTATTTTTTGAATAATTTACTATAGAAAAGGCAATCCCTGGGATATTTAGAATTTGCGACAGTAGAAAATTATTTTTTGAATAATTTACTATAGAAAAGGCAATCCCTGGCGTAATTAAAATTTGCGACAGTAGAAAATTATTTTTTGAATAATTTACTATAGAAAAGGCAATCCCTGGCGTAATTAAAATTTGCGACAGTAGAAAATTATTTTTTGAATAATTAACTATAGAAAAGGCAATCCCTGGCGCAATTAAAATTTGCGACAGTAAAAAATTATTTTTTGCAAAATTTACTATAGAAAAGGCAATCCCTGGGATATTTAAAATTTGCGACAGTAGAAAATTATTTTTTGAGTAATATACTATAGAAAAGGTAATCCCTGGCCTATTTAAAATTTGCTATAGTAGAAAATTATGTTTTGAACAATTTACTATAGAAAAGGCAATCCCTGGCGTAATTAAAATTTGCGACAGTAGAAAATTATTTTTTGAATAATTTACTATAGAAAAGGCAATCCCTGGCCTATTTAAAATTTGCGACAGTAGAAAATTATTTTTTGAATAATTTACTATAGAAAAGGCAATCCGTGGCGTAATTAAAATTTGCGACAGTAGAAAATTATTTTTTGAATAATTTACTATAGAAAAGGGAATCCCTGCCGTAATTAAAATTTGCGACAGTAGAAAATTATTTTTTGAATAATTTACTATAGAAAAGGCAATCCCTGGAGTAATTAAAATTTGCGACAGTAAAAAATTATTTTTTGAATAATTTACTATAGAAAAGGAAATCCCTGGCGTAATTAAGATTTGCGACAGTAGAAAATTATTTTTTGAATAATTTACTATAGAAAAGGCAATCCCTGGGATATTTAAAATTTGCGACAGTAGAAAATTATTTTTTGAATAATTTACTATAGAAAAGGCAATCCCTGGCGTAATTAAAATTTGCGACAGTAAAAAATTATTTTTTGAATAATTTACTATAGAAAAGGCAATCCCTGCCGTAATTAAAATTTGCGACAGTAGAAAATTATTTTTTGAATAATTTACTATAGAAAAGGCAATCCCTGGGATATTTAAAATTTGCGACAGTAAAAAATTATTTTTTGAATAATTTACTATAGAAAAGGCAATCCCTGGCGTAATTAAAATTTGCGACAGTTGAAAATTATTTTTTGAATAATTTACTATAGAAAAGGCAATCCCTGGCGTAATTAAAATTTGCGACAGTAGAAAATTATTTTTTGAATAATTTACTATAGAAAAGGCAATCCCTGGGATATTTAAAATTTGCGACAGTAGAAAATTATTTTTTGAATAATTTACTATAGAAAAGGCAATCCCTAGCGTAATTAAAATTTGCGACAGTAGAAAATTATTTTTTGAATAATTAACTATAGAAAAGGCAATCCCTGGCGTAATTAAAATTTGCGACAGTAGAAAATTATTTTTTGAATAATTTACTATAGAAAAGGCAATCCCTGGCGCAATTAAAATTTGCGACAGTAAAAAATTATTTTTTGCAAAATTTACTATAGAAAAGGCAATCCCTGGGATATTTAAAATTTGCGACAGTAGAAAATTATTTTTTGAATAATTTACTATAGAAAAGGCAATCCCTGGCCTATTTAAAATTTGCGACAGTAGAAAATTATTTTTTGAATAATTTACTATAGAAAAGGCAATCCCTGGCGTAATTAAAATTTGCGACAGTAGAAAATTATTTTTTGAATAATTTACTATAGAAAAGGCAATCCCTGCCGTAATTAAAATTTGCGACAGTAAAAAATTATTATTTGAATAATTTACTATAGAAAAGGCAATCCCTGGCGCAATTAAAATTTCCGACAGTAGAAAATTATTTTTTGAATGATTTACTATAGAAAAGGCAATCCCTGGCGTAATTAAAATTTGCGACAGTAGAAAGTTATTTTTTGAATAATTTACTATAGAAAAGGCAATCCCTGGCGTATTTAAAATTTGCGACAGTAGAAAATTATTTTTTGAATAATTTACTATAGAAAAGGCAATCCCTGGCGCAATTAAAATTTGCGACAGTTAAAAATTATTTTTTGCAAAATTTACTGTAGAAAAGGCAATCCCTGGCGCAACTAAAACTTGCGATAGTAAAAAATTATTTTTTGAATAATTTACTATAGAAAAGGCAATCCCTGGCGTAATTAAAATTTGCGACAGTAGAAAATTATTTTTTGAATAATTTACTATAGAAAAGGCAATCCCTGGCGTATTTAAAATTTGCGACAGTATAAAATTATTTTTTGAAAAATTTACTATAGAAAAGGCAATCCCTGGCGCACTTAAAATTTGCGACAGTAAAAAATTATTTTTTGAATAATTTACTATAGAAAAGGCAATCCCTGGCGTAATTAAAATTTGCGACAGTAGAAAATTATCTTTTGAATAATTTACTATGGAAAAGGAAATCCCTGGCGTAATTAAAATTTGCGACAGTAAAAAATTATTTTTTGCAAAATTTACTATAGAAAATGCAATCCCTGGCGCACTTAAAATTTGTCACAGTAAAAAATTATTTTGTGAGAAATTTACTATAGAAAAGGCAATCCCTGGGATATTTAAAATTTGCGACAGTAGAAAATTATTTTTTGAATAATTTACTATAGAAAAGGCAATCCCTGGCCTATTTAAAATTTGCGACAGTAGAAAATTATTTTTTGAATAATTTACTATAGAAAAGGCAATCCCTGGCGTAATTAAAATTTGCGACAGTAGAAAATTATTTTTTGAATAATTTACTATAGAAAAGGCAATCCCTGGCGCAATTAAAATTTGCGACAGTAAAAAATTATTTTTTGCAAAATTTACTATAGAAAAGGCAATCCCTGGCGTTATTAAAATTTGCGACAGTTGAAAATTATTTTTTGAATAATTTACTATAGAAAAGGCAATCCCTGGGATATTTAAAATTTGCGACAGTAAAAAATTACTTTTTGAATAATTTACTATAGAAAAGGCAATCCCTGGCGTAATTAAAATTTGCGACAGTTGAAAATTATTTTTTGAATAATTTATTATAGAAAAGGCAATCCCTGCCGTAATTAAAATTTGCGACAGTAGAAAATTATTTTTTGAATAATTTACTATAGAAAAGGCAATCCCTGGGATATTTAAAATTTGCGACAGTAGAAAATTATTTTTTGAATAATTTACTATAGAAAAGGCAATCCCTGGCGTAATTAAAATTTGCGACAGTAGAAAATTATTTTTTGAATAATTTACTATAGAAAAGGCAATCCCTGGCGTAATTAAAATTTGCGACAGTAGAAAATTAGTTTTTGAATAATTTACTATAGAAAAGGCAATCCCTGGCGCAATTAAAATTTGCGACAGTAAAAAATTATTTTTTGCAAAATTTACTATAGAAAAGGCAATCCCTGGCGCACTTAAAATTTGTGACAGTAAAAAATTATTTTGTGAGAAATTTACTATAGAAAAGGCAATCCCTGGGATATTTAAAATTTGCGACAGTAGAAAATTATTTTTTGAATAATTTACTATAGAAAAGGCAATCCCTGGCGCAATTACAATTTGCGACAGTAAAAAATTATTTTTTGAAAAATTTACTGTAGAAAAGGCAATCCCTGTCGCAATTAAAATTTGCGACAGTAGAAAATTATTTTTTGATTAATTTACTATAGAAAAGGCATTTAAAATTTGCGATAGTAGATAATTATGTTTTGAACAATTTACTATAGAAAAGGCAATCCCTGGCGCACTTAAAATTTGCGACAGTAAAAAATTATTTTTTGAATAATTTACTATAGAAAAGGCAATCCCTGGCGTAATTAAAATTTGCGACAGTAGAAAATTATCTTTTGAATAATTGACTATGGAAAAGGAAATCCCTGGCGCAATTAAAATTTGCGACAGTAAAAAATTATTTTTTGCAAAATTTACTATAGAAAATGCAATCCCTGGCGCACTTAAAATTTGTGACAGTAAAAAATTATTTTGTGAGAAATTTACTATAGAAAAGGCAATCCCTGGGATATTTAAAATTTGCGACAGTAGAAAATTATTTTTTGACTAATTTACAATAGAAAAGGCAATCCCTGGCCTATTTAAAATTTGCGACAGTAGAAAATTATTTTTTGAATAATTTAGTATAGAAAAGGCAATCCCTGGCGTAATTAAAATTTACGACAGTAGAAAATTATTTTTTGAATAATTTACTATAGAAAAGGCAATCCCTGGCGCAATTAAAATTTGCGACAGTAAAAAATTATTTTTTGCCAAATTTACTATAGAAAAGGCAATCCCTGGCGAAAGTAAAATTTGCGACAGTTGAAAATTATTTTTTGAATAATTTACTATAGAAAAGGCAATCCCTGGGATATTTAAAATTTGCGACAGTAAAAAATTATTTTTTGAATAATTTACTATAGAAAAGGCAATCCCTGGCGTAATTAAAATTTGCGACAGTTGAAAATTATTTTTTGAATAATTTACTATAGAAAAGGCAATCCCTGGCGTAATTAAAATTTGCGACAGTAGAAAATTATTTTTTGAATAATTTACTATAGAAAAGGCAATCCCTGGGATATTTAGAATTTGCGACAGTAGAAAATTATTTTTTGAATAATTTACTATAGAAAAGGCAATCCCTGGCGTAATTAAAATTTGCGACAGTAGAAAATTATTTTTTGAATAATTTACTATAGAAAAGGCAATCCCTGGCGTAATTAAAATTTGCGACAGTAGAAAATTATTTTTTGAATAATTAACTATAGAAAAGGCAATCCCTGGCGCAATTAAAATTTGCGACAGTAAAAAATTATTTTTTGCAAAATTTACTATAGAAAAGGCAATCCCTGGGATATTTAAAATTTGCGACAGTAGAAAATTATTTTTTGAGTAATATACTATAGAAAAGGTAATCCCTGGCCTATTTAAAATTTGCTATAGTAGAAAATTATGTTTTGAACAATTTACTATAGAAAAGGCAATCCCTGGCGTAATTAAAATTTGCGACAGTAGAAAATTATTTTTTGAATAATTTACTATAGAAAAGGCAATCCCTGCCGTAATTAAAATTTGCGACAGTAGAAAATTATTTTTTGAATAATTTACTATAGAAAAGGCAATCCCTGGCGCGATTAAAATTTGCGACAGTAGAAAATTATTTTTTGAATAATTTACTATAGAAAAGGCAATCCCTGGCGTAATTAAAATTTGCGACAGTAGAAAGTTATTTTTTGAATAATTTACTATAGAAAAGGCAATCCCTGGCGTATTTAAAATTTGCGACAGTAGAAAATTATTTTTTGAATAATTTACTATAGAAAAGGCAATCCCTGGCGCAATTAAAATTTGCGACAGTAAAAAATTATTTTTTGCAAAATTTACTGTAGAAAAGGCAATCCCTGGCGCAACTAAAACTTGCGATAGTAAAAAATTATTTTTTGAATAATTTACTATAGAAAAGGCAATCCCTGGCGTAATTAAAATTTGCGACAGTAGAAAATTATTTTTTGAATAATTTACTATAGAAAAGGCAATCTATCCCTGGCGTATTTAAAATTTGCGACAGTATAAAATTATTTTTTGAAAAATTTACTATAGAAAAGGCAATCCCTGGCGCACTTAAAATTTGCGACAGTAAAAAACTATTTTGTGAGAAATTTACTATAGAAAAGGCAATCCCTGGGATATTTAAAATTTGCGACAGTAGAAAATTATTTTTTGAAAAATTTACTATAGAAAAGGCAATCCCTGGCGTAATTAAAATTTGCGACAGTATAAAATTATTTTTTGAATAATTTACTATAGAAAAGGCAATCGCTGGCGCACTTAAAATTTGCGACAGTAAAAAATTATTTTTTGAATAATTTACTATAGAAAAGGCAATCCCTGGCGTAATTAAAATTTGCGACAGTTGAAAATTATTTTTTGAATAATTTACTATAGAAAAGGCAATCCCTGGCGCAATTAAAATTTGCGACAGTAAAAAATTATTTTTTGAATAATTTACTATAGAAAAGGCAATCCCTGGCGCACTTAAAATTTGCGACAGTAAAAAATTATTTTTTGAATAATTTACTATAGAAAAGGCAATCCCTGGCGTAATTAAAATTTGCGACAGTAGAAAATTATTTTTTGAATAATTTACTATAGAAAAGGCAATCCATGGCGTAATTAAAATTTGCGACAGTATAAAATTATTTTTTGAATAATTTACTATAGAAAAGGCAATCCCTGGCGCACTTAAAATTTGCGACAGTAAAAAATTATTTTTTGAATAATTTACTATAGAAAAGGCAATCCCTGGCGTAATTAAAATTTGCGACAGTAGAAAATTATTTTTTGAATAATTTACTATAGAAAAGGCAATCCCTGGCGTAATTAAAATTTGCGACAGTATAAAATTATTTTTTGAATAATTTACTATAGAAAAGGCAATCCCTGGCGTAATTAAAATTTGCGACAGTAAAAAATTATTTTTTGAAAAATTTACTGTAGAAAAGGCAATCCCTGGCGCAATTAAAATTTGCGACAGTAGAAAATTATTTTTTGAATAATTTACTATAGAAAAGGCAATCCCTGGCGTAATTAAAATTTGCGACAGTAAAAAATTATTTTTTGAATAATTTACTATAGAAAAGGCAATCCCTGGCGTATTTAAAATTTGCGACAGTAAGAAATTAATTTGTGAGAAATTTACTATAGAAAAGGCAATCCCTGGGATATTTAAAATTTGCGACAGTAAAAAATTATTTTTTGAAAAATTTACTATAGAAAAGGCAATCCCTGGCGTAATTAAAATTTGCGACAGTATAAAATTATTTTTTGAATAATTTACTATAGAAAAGGAAATCCCTGGCGCACTTAAAATTTGCGACAGTAAAAAATTATTTTTTGAATAATTTACTATAGAAAATGCAATCCCTGGCGTAATTAAAATTTGCGACAGTAAAAAATTATTTTTTGAATAATTTACTATAGAAAAGGCAATCCTTGGGATATTTAAAATTTGCGACAGTAAAAAATTATTTTTTGATAAATTTACTATAGAAAAGGCAATCCCTGGCGTAATTAAAACTTGCGATAGTAAAATATTATTTTTTGAAAAATTTACTATAGAAAAGGCAATCCCTGGCGCAATTAAAATTTGCGACAGTAGAAAATTATTTTTTGAATAATTTACTATAGAAAAGTCAATCCCTGGCGTAATTAAAATTTGCGACAGTAAAAAATTATTTTTTGAATAATTTACTATAGAAAAGGCAATCCCTGGCGTATTTAAAATTTGCGACAGTAAGAAATTAATTTGTGAGAAATTTACTATAGAAAAGGCAATCCCTGGGATATTTAAAATTTGCGACAGTAAAAAATTATTTTTTGAAAAATTTACTATAGAAAAGGCAATCCCTGGCGAAATTAAAACTTGCGATAGTAAAATATTATTTTTTGAATAATTTACTATAGAAAAGGCAATCCCTGGCGCAATTAAAAATTGCGACAGTAGAAAATTATTTTTTGAATAATTTACTATAGAAAAGGTAATCCCTGCCGCACTTAAAATTTGCGACAGTAAAAAATTATTTTGTGAGAAATTTACTATAGAAAAGGCAATCCCTGGGATATTTAAAATTTGCGACAGTAGAAAATTATTTTTTGAAAAATTTACTATAGAAAAGG
This sequence comes from Dioctria linearis, assembly GCA_963930735.1. Lineage (NCBI taxonomy): Eukaryota > Metazoa > Arthropoda > Insecta > Diptera > Asilidae > Dioctria > Dioctria linearis. Next base: position 19,110 of record CAWVNZ010000623.1, read on the forward strand.
CAATCCCTGGCGTAATTAAAACTTGCGACAGTATAAAATTATTTTTTGAATAATTTACTATAGAAAAGGCAATCGCTGGCGCACTTAAAATTTGCGACAGTAAAAAATTATTTTTTGAATAATTTACTATAGAAAAGGCAATCCCTGGCGTAATTAAAATTAGCGACAGTATAAAATTATTTTTTGAATAATTTACTATAGAAAAGGCAATCCCTGGCGTAATTAAAATTTGCGACAGTAAAAAATTATTTTTTGAAAAATTTACTGTAGAAAAGGCAATCCCTGGCGCAATTAAAATTTGCGACAGTTGAAAATTATTTTTTGAATAATTTAATATAGAAAAGGCAATCCCTGGCGCACTTAAAATTTGCGACAGTAAAAAATTATTTTTTGAATAATTTACTATAGAAAAGGCAATCCCTGGCGTAATTAAAATTTGCGACAGTAGAAAATTATTTTTTGAATAATTTACTATAGAAAAGGCAATCCCTGGCGTAATTAAAATTAGCGACAGTATAAAATTATTTTTTGAATAATTTACTATAGAAAAGGCAATCCCTGGCGTAATTAAAATTTGCGACAGTAAAAAATTATTTTTTGAAAAATTTACTGTAGAAAAGGCAATCCCTGGCGCAATTAAAATTTGCGACAGTAGAAAATTATTTTTTGAATAATTTACTATAGAAAAGGCAATCCCTGGCGTAATTAAAATTTGCGACAGTAAAAAATTATTTTTTGAATAATTTACTATAGAAAAGGCAATCCCTGGCGTATTTAAAATTTGCGACAGTAAGAAATTAATTTGTGAGAAATTTACTATAGAAAAGGCAATCCCTGGGATATTTAAAATTTGCGACAGTAAAAAATTATTTTTTGAAAAATTTACTATAGAAAAGGCAATCCCTGGCGTAATTAAAATTTGCGACAGTATAAAATTATTTTTTGAATAATTTACTATAGAAAAGGAAATCCCCGGCGCACTTAAAATTTGCGACAGTAAAATATTATTTTTTGAATAATTTACTATAGAAAATGCAATCCCTGGCGTAATTAAAATTTGCGACAGTAAAAAATTATTTTTTGAATAATTTACTATAGAAAAGGCAATCCCTGGGATATTTAAAATTTGCGACAGTAAAAAATTATTTTTTGATAAATTTACTATAGAAAAGGCAATCCCTGGCGTAATTAAAACTTGCGATAGTAAAATATTATTTTTTGAAAAATTTACTATAGAAAAGGCAATCCCTGGCGCAATTAAAATTTGCGACAGTAGAAAATTATTTTTTGAATAATTTACTATAGAAAAGTCAATCCCTGGCGTAATTAAAATTTGCGACAGTAAAAAATTATTTTTTGAATAATTTACTATAGAAAAGGCAATCCCTGGCGTATTTAAAATTTGCGACAGTAAGAAATTAATTTGTGAGAAATTTACTATAGAAAAGGCAATCCCTGGGATATTTAAAATTTGCGACAGTAAAAAATTATTTTTTGAAAAATTTATTATAGAAAAGGCAATCCCTGGCGAAATTAAAACTTGCGATAGTAAAATATTATTTTTTGAAAAATTTACTATAGAAAAGGCAATCCCTGGCGCAATTAAAATTTGCGACAGTAGAAAATTATTTTTTGAATAATTTACTATAGAAAAGGCAATCCCTGCCGCACTTAAAATTTGCGACAGTAAAAAATTATTTTGTGAGAAATTTACTATAGAAAAGGCAATCCCTGGGATATTTAAAATTTGCGACAGTAGAAAATTATTTTTTGAAAAATTTACTATAGAAAAGGCAATCCCTGGCGTAATTAAAATTTGCGACAGTATAAAATTATTTTTTGAATAATTTACTATAGAAAAGGCAATCGCTGGCGCACTTAAAATTTGCGACAGTAAAAAATTATTTTTTGAATAATTTACTATAGAAAAGGCAATCCCTGGCGTAATTAAAATTTGCGACAGTTGAAAATTATTTTTTGAATAATTTACTATAGAAAAGGCAATCCCTGGCGCAATTAAAATTTGCGACAGTAAAAAATTATTTTTTGAATAATTTACTATAGAAAAGGCAATCCCTGGCGCACTTAAAATTTGCGACAGTAAAAAATTATTTTTTGAATAATTTACTATAGAAAAGGCAATCCCTGGCGTAATTAAAATTTGCGACAGTAGAAAATTATTTTTTGAATAATTTACTATAGAAAAGGCAATCCATGGCGTAATTAAAATTTGCGACAGTATAAAATTATTTTTTGAATAATTTACTATAGAAAAGGCAATCCCTGGCGCACTTAAAATTTGCGACAGTAAAAAATTATTTTTTGAATAATTTACTACAGAAAAGGCAATCTCTGGCGTAATTAATATTTGCGACAGTAGAAAATTATTTTTTGAATAATTTACTATAGAAAAGGCAATCCCTGGCGTAATTAAAATTTGCGACAGTATAAAATTATTTTTTGAATAATTTACTATAGAAAAGGCAATCCCTGGCGTAATTAAAATTTGCGACAGTAAAAAATTATTTTTTGAAAAATTTTCTGTAGAAAAGGCAATCCCTGGCGAAATTAAAATTTGCGACAGTAGAAAATTATTTTTTGAATAATTTACTATAGAAAAGGCAATCCCTGGCGTAATTAAAATTTGCGACAGTAAAAAATTATTTTTTGAATAATTTACTATAGAAAAGGCAATCCCTGGCGTATTTAAAATTTGCGACAGTTAGAAATTAATTTGTGAGAAATTTACTATAGAAAAGGCAATCCCTGGGATATTTAAAATTTGCGACAGCAAAAAATTATTTTTTGAAAAATTTACTATAGAAAAGGCAATCCCTGGCGTAATTAAAATTTGCGACAGTATAAAATTATTTTTTGAATAATTTACTATAGAAAAGGAAATCCCTGGCGCACTTAAAATTTGCGACAGTAAAAAATTATTTTTTGAATAATTTACTATAGAAAAGGCAATCCCTGGCGTAATTAAAATTTGCGACAGTAAAAAATTATTTTTTGAATAATTTACTATAGAAAAGGCAATCCCTGGCGTAATTAAAATTTGCGACAGTTGAAAATTATTTTTTGAATAATTTACTATAGAAAAGGCAATCCCTGGCGAAATTAAAATTTGCGACAGTAAAAAATTATTTTTTGCAAAATTTACTATAGAAAAGGCAATCCCTGGCGTAATTAAAATTTGCGACAGTATAAAATTATTTTTTGAATAATTTACTATAGAAAAGGCAATCCCTGGCGTAATTAAAATTTGCGACAGTAGAAAATTATTTTTTGAATAATTTACTATAGAAAAGGCAATCCCTGGCGTAGTTAAAATTTGCGACAGTAGAAAATTATTTTTTGAATAATTTACTATAGAAAAGGCAATCCCTGGCGTATTTAAAATTTGCGACAGTAGAAAATTATTTTTTGAATAATTTACTATAGAAAAGACAATCCCTGGCGCAATTAAAATTTGCGACAGTAAAACATTATTTTTTGCAAAATTTACTGTAGAAAAGGCAATCCCTGGCGCAACTAAAACTTGCGACAGTAAAAAATTATTTTGTGAGAAATTTACTATAGAAAAGGCAATCCCTGGGATATTTAAAATTTGCGACAGTAGAAAATTATTTTTTGAATAATTTACTATAGAAAAGACAATCCCTGGAGCAATTAAAATTTGCGACAGTAAAACATTATTTTTTGCAAAATTTACTGTAGAAAAGGCAATCCCTGGCGCAACTAAAACTTGCGATAGTAAAACATTATTTTTTGAATAATTTACTATAGAAAAGGCAATCCCTGGCGTAATTAAAATTTGCGACAGTAGAAAATTATTTTTTGAATAATTTACTATAGAAAAGGCAATCCCTGGCGTATTTAAAATTTGCGACAATATAAAATTATTTTTTGAAAAATTTACTATAGAAAAGGCAATCCCTGGCGCACTTAAAATTTGCGACAGTAAAAAATTATTTTTTGAATAATTTACTATAGAAAAGGCAATCCCTGGCGTAATTAAAATTTGCGACAGTAGAAAATTATTTTTTGAATAATTTACTATGGAAAAGGCAATCCCTGGCGCAATTAAAATTTGCGACAGTAAAAAATTATTTTTTGCAAAATTTACTATAGAAAAGGCAATCCCTGGCGCACTTAAAATTTGCGACAGTAAAAAATTATTTTGTGAGAAATTTACTATAGAAAAGGCAATCCCTGGGATATTTAAAATTTGCGACAGTAGAAAATTATTTTTTGAATAATTTACTATACAAAAGGCAATCCCTGGCGCAATTACAATTTGCGACAGTAAAAAATTATTTTTTGAAAAATTTACTGTAGAAAAGGCAATCCCTGTCGCAATTAAAATTTGCGACAGTAGAAAATTATTTTTTGAATAATTTACTATAGAAAAGGCAATCCCTGGCGTAATTAAAATTTGCGACAGTAAAAAATTATTTTTTGAATAAATTACTATAGAAAAGGCAATCCCTGGCGTATTTAAAATTTGCGACAGTAAGAAATTAATTTGTGAGAAATTTACTATAGAAAAGGCATTTCCTGGGATATTTAAAATTTGCGACAGTAAAAAATTATTTTTTGAAAAATTTACTATAGAAAAGGCAATCGCTGGCGCACTTAAAATTTGCGACAGTAAGAAATTAATTTGTGAGAAATTTACTATAGAAAAGGCAATCCCTGGGATATTTAAAATTTGCGACAGCAAAAAATTATTTTTTGAAAAATTTACTATAGAAAAGGCAATCCCTGGCGTAATTAAAATTTGCGACAGTATAAAATTATTTTTTGAATAATTTACTATAGAAAAGGCAATCCCTGGCGTAATTAAAATTTGCGACAGTAAAAAATTATTTTTTGAAAAATTTTCTGTAGAAAAGGCAATCCCTGGCGATATTAAAATTTGCGACAGTAGAAAATTATTTTTTGAATAATTTACTATAGAAAAGGCAATCCCTGGCGTAATTAAAATTTGCGACAGTAAAAAATTATTTTTTGAATAATTTACTATAGAAAAGGCAATCCCTGGCGTATTTAAAATTTGCGACAGTAAGAAATTAATTTGTGAGAAATTTACTATAGAAAAGGCAATCCCTGGGATATTTAAAATTTGCGACAGCAAAAAATTATTTTTTGAAAAATTTACTATAGAAAAGGCAATCCCTGGCGTAATTAAAATTTGCGACAGTATAAAATTATTTTTTGAATAATTTACTATAGAAAAGGAAATCCCTGGCGCACTTAAAATTTGCGACAGTAAAAAATTATTTTTTGAATAATTTACTATAGAAAAGGCAATCCCTGGCGTAATTAAAATTTGCGACAGTAAAAAATTATTTTTTGAATAATTTACTATAGAAAAGGCAATCCCTGGCGTAATTAAAATTTGCGACAGTTGAAAATTATTTTTTGAATAATTTACTATAGAAAAGGCAATCCCTGGCGAAATTAAAATTTGCGACAGTAAAAAATTATTTTTTGCAAAATTTACTATAGAAAAGGCAATCCCTGGCGTAATTAAAATTTGCGACAGTATAAAATTATTTTTTGAATAATTTACTATAGAAAAGGCAATCCCTGGCGTAATTAAAATTTGCGACAGTAGAAAATTATTTTTTGAATAATTTACTATAGAAAAGGCAATCCCTGGCGTAGTTAAAATTTGCGACAGTAGAAAATTATTTTTTGAATAATTTACTATAGAAAATGCAATCCCTGGCGTATTTAAAATTTGCGACAGTAGAAAATTATTTTTTGAATAATTTACTATAGAAAAGACAATCCCTGGCGCAATTAAAATTTGCGACAGTAAAACATTATTTTTTGCAAAATTTACTGTAGAAAAGGCAATCCCTGGCGCAACTAAAACTTGCGACAGTAAAAAATTATTTTGTGAGAAATTTACTATAGAAAAGGCAATCCCTGGGATATTTAAAATTTGCGACAGTAGAAAATTATTTTTTGAATAATTTACTATAGAAAAGACAATCCCTGGCGCAATTAAAATTTGCGACAGTAAAACATTATTTTTTGCAAAATTTACTGTAGAAAAGGCAATCCCTGGCGCAACTAAAACTTGCGATAGTAAAACATTATTTTTTGAATAATTTACTATAGAAAAGGCAATCCCTGGCGTAATTAAAATTTGCGACAGTATAAAATTATTTTTTGAATAATTTACTATAGAAAAGGCAATCCCTGGCGCACTTAAAATTTGCGACAGTAAAAAATTATTTTTTGAATAATTTACTACAGAAAAGGCAATCTCTGGCGTAATTAATATTTGCGACAGTAGAAAATTATTTTTTGAATAATTTACTATAGAAAAGGCAATCCCTGGCGTAATTAAAATTTGCGACACTATAAAATTATTTTTTGAATAATTTACTATAGAAAAGGCAATCCCTGGCGTAATTAAAATTTGCGACAGTAGAAAATTATTTTTTGAATAATTTACTATAGAAAAGGCAATCCCTGGCGTAGTTAAAATTTGCGACAGTAGAAAATTATTTTTTGAATAATTTACTATAGAAAATGCAATCCCTGGCGTATTTAAAATTTGCGACAGTAGAAAATTATTTTTTGAATAATTTACTATAGAAAAGACAATCCCTGGCGCAATTAAAATTTGCGACAGTAAAACATTATTTTTTGCAAAATTTACTGTAGAAAAGGCAATCCCTGGCGCAACTAAAACTTGCGACAGTAAAAAATTATTTTGTGAGAAATTTACTATAGAAAAGGCAATCCCTGGGATATTTAAAATTTGCGACAGTAGAAAATTATTTTTTGAATAATTTACTATAGAAAAGACAATCCCTGGCGCAATTAAAATTTGCGACAGTAAAACATTATTTTTTGCAAAATTTACTGTAGAAAAGGCAATCCCTGGCGCAGCTAAAACTTGCGATAGTAAAACATTATTTTTTGAATAATTTACTATAGAAAAGGCAATCCCTGGCGTAATTAAAATTTGCGACAGTATAAAATTATTTTTTGAATAATTTACTATAGAAAAGGCAATCCCTGGCGCACTTAAAATTTGCGACAGTAAAAAATTATTTTTTGAATAATTTACTACAGAAAAGGCAATCTCTGGCGTAATTAATATTTGCGACAGTAGAAAATTATTTTTTGAATAATTTACTATAGAAAAGGCAATCCCTGGCGTAATTAAAATTTGCGACACTATAAAATTATTTTTTGAATAATTTACTATAGAAAAGGCAATCCCTGGCGTAATTAAAATTTGCGACAGTAAAAAATTATTTTTTGAAAAATTTTCTGTAGAAAAGGCAATCCCTGGCGAAATTAAAATTTGCGACAGTAGAAAATTATTTTTTGAATAATTTACTATAGAAAAGGCAATCCCTGGCGTAATTAAAATTTGCGACAGTAAAAAATTATTTTTTGAATAATTTACTATAGAAAAGGCAATCCCTGGCGTATTTAAAATTTGCGACAGTAAGAAATTAATTTGTGAGAAATTTACTATAGAAAAGGCAATCCCTGGGATATTTAAAATTTGCGACAGCAAAAAATTATTTTTTGAAAAATTTACTATAGAAAAGGCAATCCCTGGCGTAATTAAAATTTGCGACAGTATAAAATTATTTTTTGAATAATTTACTATAGAAAAGGAAATCCCTGGCGCACTTAAAATTTGCGACAGTAAAAAATTATTTTTTGAATAATTTACTATAGAAAAGGCAATCCCTGGCGTAATTAAAATTTGCGACAGTAAAAAATTATTTTTTGAATAATTTACTATAGAAAAGGCAATCCCTGGCGTAATTAAAATTTGCGACAGTTGAAAATTATTTTTTGAATAATTTACTATAGAAAAGGCAATCCCTGGCGAAATTAAAATTTGCGACAGTAAAAAATTATTTTTTGCAAAATTTACTATAGAAAAGGCAATCCCTGGCGTAATTAAAATTTGCGACAGTATAAAATTATTTTTTGAATAATTTACTATAGAAAAGGCAATCCCTGGCGTAATTAAAATTTGCGACAGTAGAAAATTATTTTTTGAATAATTTACTATAGAAAAGGCAATCCCTGGCGTAGTTAAAATTTGCGACAGTAGAAAATTATTTTTTGAATAATTTACTATAGAAAAGGCAATCCCTGGCGTATTTAAAATTTGCGACAGTAGAAAATTATTTTTTGAATAATTTACTATAGAAAAGACAATCCCTGGCGCAATTAAAATTTGCGACAGTAAAACATTATTTTTTGCAAAATTTACTGTAGAAAAGGCAATCCCTGGCGCAACTAAAACTTGCGACAGTAAAAAATTATTTTGTGAGAAATTTACTATAGAAAAGGCAATCCCTGGGATATTTAAAATTTGCGACAGTAGAAAATTATTTTTTGAATAATTTACTATAGAAAAGACAATCCCTGGCGCAATTAAAATTTGCGACAGTAAAACATTATTTTTTGCAAAATTTACTGTAGAAAAGGCAATCCCTGGCGCAACTAAAACTTGCGATAGTAAAACATTATTTTTTTGAATAATTTACTATAGAAAAGGCAATCCCTGGCGTAATTAAAATTTGCGACAGTAGAAAATTATTTTTTGAATAATTTACTATAGAAAAGGCAATCCCTGGCGTATTTAAAATTTGCGACAATATAAAATTATTTTTTGAAAAATTTACTATAGAAAAGGCAATCCCTGGCGCACTTAAAATTTGCGACAGTAAAAAATTATTTTTTGAATAATTTACTATAGAAAAGGCAATCCCTGGCGTAATTAAAATTTGCGACAGTAGAAAATTATTTTTTGAATAATTTACTATGGAAAAGGCAATCCCTGGCGCAATTAAAATTTGCGACAGTAAAAAATTATTTTTTGCAAAATTTACTATAGAAAAGGCAATCCCTGGCGCACTTAAAATTTGCGACAGTAAAAAATTATTTTGTGAGAAATTTACTATAGAAAAGGCAATCCCTGGGATATTTAAAATTTGCGACAGTAGAAAATTATTTTTTGAATAATTTACTATACAAAAGGCAATCCCTGGCGCAATTACAATTTGCGACAGTAAAAAATTATTTTTTGAAAAATTTACTGTAGAAAAGGCAATCCCTGTCGCAATTAAAATTTGCGACAGTAGAAAATTATTTTTTGAATAATTTACTATAGAAAAGGCAATCCCTGGCGTAATTAAAATTTGCGACAGTAAAAAATTATTTTTTGAATAAATTACTATAGAAAAGGCAATCCCTGGCGTATTTAAAATTTGCGACAGTAAGAAATTAATTTGTGAGAAATTTACTATAGAAAAGGCATTTCCTGGGATATTTAAAATTTGCGACAGTAAAAAATTATTTTTTGAAAAATTTACAATAGAAAAGGCAATCCCTGGCGTAACTAAAACTTGCGATAGTAAAATATTATTTTTTGAAAAATTTACTATAGAAAAGGCAATCCCTGGCGCAATTAAAATTTGCGACAGTAAAAAATTATTTTTTGAATAATTTACTATAGAAAAGACAATCCCTGGCGCACTTAAAATTTGCGACAGTAAAAAATTATTTTTTGAATAATTTACTATAGAAAAGGCAATCCCTGGCGTAATTAAAATTTGCGACCGTAGAAAATTATTTTTTGAATAATTTACTATAGAAAAGGCAATCCCTGGCGTAATTAAAATTTGCGACAGTATAAAATTATTTTTTGAATAATTTACTATAGAAAAGGCAATCCCTGGCGCACTTAAAATTTGCGACAGTAGAAAATTATTTTTTGAATAATTTACTATAGAAAAGGCAATCCCTGGCGTATTTAAAATTTGCGACAGTAAGAAATTAATTTGTGAGAAATTTACTATAGAAAAGGCAATCCCTGGGATATTTAAAATTTGCGTCAGTAAAAAATTAGTTTTTGAAAAATTTACTATAGAAAAGGCAATCCCTGGCGTAATTAAAACTTGCGATAGTAAAAAATTATATTTTGAAAAATTTACTATAGAAAAGGCAATCCCTGGCGCAATTAAAATTTGCGACAGTAGAAAATTATTTTTTTAATAATTTATTATAGAAAAGGCAATCCCTGGCGCACTTAAAATTTGCGACAGTAAAAAATTATTTTGTGAGAAATTTACTATAGAAAAGGCAATCCCTGGGATATTTAAAATTTGCGACAGTAGAAAATTATTTTTTGAATAATTTACTATAGAAAAGGCAATCCCTGGCGCAATTAAAATTTGCGACAGTAGAAAATTATTTTTTGAATAATTTATTATAGAAAAGGCAATCCCTGGCGCACTTAAAATTTGCGACAGTAAAAAATTATTTTGTGAGAAATTTACTATAGAAAAGGCAATCCCTGGGATATTTAAAATTTGCGACAGTAGAAAATTATTTTTTGAATAATTTATTATAGAAAAGGCAATCCCTGGCGTAATTAAAATTTGCGACAGTATAAAATTATTTTTTGAATAATTTAATATAGAAAAGGCAATCCCTGGCGCACTTAAAATTTGCGACAGTAAAAAATTATTTTTTGAATAATTTACTATAGAAAAGGCAATCCCTGGCGTAATTAAAATTTGCGACAGTTGAAAATTATTTTTTGAAAAATTTACTATAGAAAAGGCAATCCCTGGCGCAATTAAAATTTGCGACAGTAGAAAATTATTTTTTGAATAATTTTCTATAGAAAAGGCAATCCCTGGCGCACTTAAAATTTGCGAGAGTAAAAAATTATTTTGTGAGAAATTTACTATAGAAAAGGCAATCCCTGGCGTAATTAAAATTTGCGACAGTAGAAAATTATTTTTTGAATAATTTACTATAGAAAAGGCAATCCCTGGCGTAATTAAAATTTGCGACAGTATAAAATTATTTTTTGAATAATTTACTATAGAAAAGGCAGTCCCTGGCGCACTTAAAATTTGCGACAGTAAAAAATTATTTTTTGAATAATTTACTATAGAAAAGGCAATCCCTGGCGTAATTAAAATTTGCGACAGTTGAAAATTATTTTTTGAATAATTTACTACAGAAAAGGCAATCCCTGGCGCAATTAAAATTTGCGACAGTAAAAAATTATTTTTTGAATAATTTACTATAGAAAAGACAATCCCTGGCGCACTTAAAATTTGCGACAGTAAAAAATTATTTTTTGAATAATTTACTATAGAAAAGGCAATCCCTGGCGTAATTAAAATTTGCGACAGTAGAAAATTATTTTTTGAATAATTTACTATAGAAAAGGCAATCCCTGGCGTAATTAAAATTTGCGACAGTATAAAATTATTTTTTGAATAATTTACTATAGAAAAGGCAATCCCTGGCGCACTTAAAATTTGCGACAGTAAAAAATTATTTTTTTAATAATTTACTATAGAAAAGCAATCCCTGGCGTAATTAAATTTTGCGACAGTAGAAAATTATTTTTTGAATAATTTACTATAGAAAAGGCAATCCCTGGCGTAATTAAAATTTGCGACAGTATAAAATTATTTTTTGAATAATTTACTATAGAAAAGGCAATCCCTGGCGTAATTAAAATTTGCGACAGTAAAAAATTATTTTTTGAAAAATTTACTGTAGAAAAGGCAATCCCTGGCGCAATTAAAATTTGCGACAGTAGAAAATTATTTTTTGAATAATTTACTATAGAAAAGGCAATCCCTGGCGTAATTAAAATTTGCGACAGTAAAAAATTATTTTTTGAATAATTTACTATAGAAAAGGCAATCCCTGGCGTATTTAAAATTTGCGACAGTAAGAAATTAATTTGTGAGAAATTTACTATAGAAAAGGCAATCCCTGGGATATTTAAAATTTGCGACAGTAAAAAATTATTTTTTGAAAAATTTACTATAGAAAAGGCAATCCCTGGCGTAATTAAAACTTGCGATAGTAAAAAATTATTTTTTGAAAAATTTACTATAGAAATGGCAATCCCTGGAGCAATTAAAATTTGCGACAGTTGAAAATTATTTTTTGAATAATTTATTATAGAAAAGGCAATCCCTGGCGCACTTAAAATTTGCGACAGTAAAAAATTATTTTGTGAGAAATTTACTATAGAAAAGGCAATCCCTGGCGTAATTAAAATTTGCGACAGTATAAAATTATTTTTTGAATAATTTACTATAGAAAAGGCAATCCCTGGCGTAATTAATATTTGCGACAGTAGAAAATTATTTTTTGAATAATTTACTATAGAAAAGGCAATCCCTGGCGTAATTAAAATTTGCGACAGTATAAAATAATTTTTTGAATAATTTACTATAGAAAAGGCAATTCCTGGCGCAATTAAAATTTGCGACAGTATAAAATTATTTTTTGAATAATTTACTATAGAAAAGGCATTCCCTGGCGCACTTAAAATTTGCGACAGTAGAAAATTATTTTTTGAATAATTTACTATAGAATAGGCAATCCCTGGCGTAATTAAAATTTGCGACAGTTGAAAATTATTTTTTGAATAATTTACTATAGAAAAGGCAATCCCTGGCGTAATTAAAATTTGCGACAGTAGAAAATTATTTTTTGAATAATTTACTATAGAAAAGGCAATCCCTGGGTAATTAAAATTTGCTACAGTATAAAATTATTTTTTGAATAATTTACTATAGAAAAGGCAATCCCTGGCGCACTTAAAATTTCCGACAGTAAAAAATTATTTTTTGAATAATTTACTATAGAAAAGGCAATCCCTGGCGTAATTAAAATTTGCGACAGTTGAAAATTATTTTTTGAATAATTTACTATAGAAAAGGCAATCCCTGGCGCAATTAAAATTTGCGACAGTAAAAAATTATTTTTTGCAAAATTTACTATAGAAAAGGCAATCCCTGGTGTAATTAAAATTTGCGACAGTAGAAAATTATTTTTTGAATAATTTACTAAAGAAAAGGCAATCCCTGGCATAATTAAAATTTGCGACAGTAGAAAATTATTTTTTGAATAATTTACTATAGAAAAGGCAATCCCTGGCGTAATTAAAATTTGCGACAGTAGAAAATTATTTTTTGAATAATTTACTATAGAAAAGGCAATCCCTGGCGTATTTAAAATTTGCGACAGTAAAAAATTATTTTGTGAGAAATTTACTATAGAAAAGGCAATCCCTGGGATATTTAAAATTTGCGACAGTAGAAAATTATTTTTTGAATAATTTACTATAGAAAAGGCAATCCCTGGCGTATTTAAAATTTGCGACAGTAGAAAATTATTTTTTGAATAATTTACTATAGAAAAGGCAATCCCTGGCGTAATTAAAATTTGCGACAGTAAAAAATTATTTTTTGAATAATTTACTATAGAAAAGGCAATCCCTGGCGCACTTAAAATTTGCGACAGTAAAAAATTATTTTTTGAATAATTTACTATAGAAAAGACAATCCCTGGCGTAATTAAAATTTGCGACAATAGAAAATTATTTTTTGAATAATTTACTATAGAAAAGGCAATCCCTGGCGTAATTAAAATTTGCGACAATAGAAAATTATTTTTTGAATAATTTACTATAGAAAAGGCAAAACCTGGCGCAATTAAAATTTGCGACAGTAGAAAATTATTTTTTGAATAATTTACTATAGAAAAGGCAATCCCTGGCGTAATTAAAATTTGCGACAGTAAAAAATTATTTTTTGAATAATTTACTATAGAAAAGGCAATCCCTGGCGCACTTAAAATTTGCGACAGTAAAAAAATATTTTTTGAATAATTTACTATAGAAAAGACAATCCCTGGCGTAATTAAAATTTGCGACAGTAAAAAATTATTTTTTGAATAATTTACTATAGAAAAGGCAATCCCTGGCGCAATTACAATTTGCGACAGTTGAAAATTATTTTTTGAATAATTTACTATAGAAAAGGCAATCCCTGGCGCAATTAAAATTTGCAACAGTAAACAATTAATTTTTGCAAAATTTACTGTAGAAAAGGCAATCCCTGGCGGATTTGAAATTTGCGACAGTAAAAAAATTATTTTTTGAATAATTTACTATAGAAAAGGCAATCCCTGGCGTAATTAAAATTTGCGACAGTAGAAAATTATTTTTTGAATAATTTACTATAGAAAAGGCAATCCCTGGCGTATTTAAAATTTGCGACAGTAGAAAATTATTTTTTGAATAATTTACTATAGAAAAGGCAATCCCTGGCGTATTTAAAATTTGCGACAGTAAAAAATTATTTTTTGAATAATTTACTATAGAAAAGGCAATCCCTGGCGTAATTAAAATTTGCGACAGTATAAAATTATTTTTTGAATAATTTACTATAGAAAAGGCAATCCCTGGCGTAATTAAAATTTGCGACAGTAGAAAATTATTTTTTGAATAATTTACTATAGAAAAGGCAATCCCTGGCGTAATTAAAATTTGCGACAGTAGAAAATTATTTTTTGAATAATTTACTATAGAAAAGGCAATCCCTGGCGTATTTAAAATTTGCGACAGTAAAAAATTAATTTGTGAGAAATTTACTATAGAAAAGGCAATCCCTGGGATATTTAAAATTTGCGACAGTAAAAAATTATTTTTTTGCAAAATTTACTATAGAAAAGGCAATCCCTGGCGTATTTAAAATTTGCGACAGTAAAAAATTATTTTTTGAATAATTTACTATAGAAAAGGCAATCCCTGGCGTATTTAAAATTTGCGACAGTAAAAAATTATTTTTTGAATAATTTACTATAGAAAAGGCAATCCCTGGCGTAATTAAAATTTGCGACAGTAAAAAAATTATTTTTTGAATAATTTACTATAGAAAAGGCAATCCCTGGCGTAATTAAAATTTGCGACAGTAGAAAATTATTTTTTGAATAATTTACTATAGAAAAGGCAATACCTGGCGTAATTAAAATTTGCGACAGTATAAAATTATTTTTTGCAAAATTTACTCTAGAAAAGGCAATCCCTGGCGCAATTAAAATTTGCGACAGTAGAAAATTATTTTTTGAATATTTTACTATAGAAAAGGCAATCCCTGGCGTAATTAAAATTTGCGAGAGTAAAAAATTATTTTTTGAATAATTTACTATAGAAAAGGCAATCCCTGGCGCACTTAAAATTTGCGACAGTAAAAAATTATTTTTTGAATAATTTACTATAGAAAAGACAATCCCTGGCGTAATTAAAATTTGCGACATTAAAAAATTATTTTTTGAATAATTTACTATAGAAAAGGCAATCCCTGGCGCAATTACAATTTGCGAGAGTTGAAAATTATTTTTTGAATAATTTACTATAGAAAAGGCAATCCCTGGCGCAATTAAAATTTGCAACAGTAAACAATTATTTTTTGCAAAATTTACTGTAGAAAAGGCAATCCCTGGCGGATTTGAAATTTGCGACAGTAAAAAAATTATTTTTTGAATAATTTACTATAGAAAAGGCAATCCCTGGCGTAATTAAAATTTGCGACAGTAGAAAATTATTTTTTGAATAATTTACTATAGAAAAGGCAATCCCTGGCGTATTTAAAATTTGCGACAGTAGAAAATTATTTTTTGAATAATTTACTATAGAAAAGGCAATCCCTGGCGTATTTAAAATTTGCGACAGTAAAAAATTATTTTTTGAATAATTTACTATAGAAAAGGCAATCCCTGGCGTAATTAAAATTTGCGACAGTATAAAATTATTTTTTGAATAATTTACTATAGAAAAGGCAATCCCTAGCGTAATTAAAATTTGCGACAGTAGAAAATAATTTCTTGAATAATTTACTATAGAAAAGGCAATCCCTGGCGTAATTAAAATTTGCGACAGTAGAAAATTATTTTTTGAATAATTTACTATAGAAAAGGCAATCCCTGGCGTATTTAAAATTTGCGACAGTAAAAAATTAATTTGTGACAAATTTACTATAGAAAAGGCAATCCCTGGGATATTTAAAATTTGCGACAGTAAAAAATTATTTTTTTGCAAAATTTACTTTAGAAAAGGCAATCCCTGGCGTATTTAAAATTTGCGACAGTAAAAAATTATTTTTTGAATAATTTACTATAGAAAAGGCAATCCCTGGCGCAATTAAAATTTGCGACAGTAGAAAATTATTTTTTGAATAATTTACTGTAGAAAGGCAATCCCTGGCGCACTTAAAATTTGCAACAGTATAAAATTATTTTTTGAATAATTTACTATAGAAAAGGCAATCCCTGGCGCACTTAAAATTTGCGACAGTAAAAAATTATTTTTTGAATAATTTACTATAGAAAAGGCAATCCCTGGCGTATTTAAAATTTGCGACAGTAAAAAATTATTTTTTGAATAATTTACTATAGAAAAGGCAATCCCTGGCGCAATTAAAATTTGCGACAGTAGAAAATTATTTTTTGAATAATTTACGGTAGAAAGGCAATCCCTGGCGCACTTAAAATTTGCGACAGTAAAAAATTATTTTTTGAATAATTTACTATAGAAAAGGCACTCCCTGGCGCAATTACAATTTGCGACAGTTGAAAATTATTTTTTGAATAATTTACTATAGAAAAGGCAATCCCTGGCGCAATTAAAATTTGCGACAGTAAAAAATTATTTTTTGCAAAATTTACTATAGAAAAGGCAATCCCTGGCGCACTTAAAATTTGCGACAGTAAAAAATTATTTTTTGAATTATTTACTATAGAAATGGCAATCCCTGGCGTAATTAAAATTTGCGACAGTAAAAAAATTATTTTTTGAATATTTTACTATAGAAAAGGCAATCTCTGGCGTAATTAAAATTTGCGACAGTAGAAAATTATTTTTTGAATAATTTACTATAGAAAAGGCAATCCCTGGCGTAATTAAAATTTGCGACAGTATAAAATTATTTTTTGCAAAATTTACTCTAGAAAAGGCAATCCCTGGCGCACTTAAAATTTGCGACAGTAAAAAATTATTTTTTGAATAATTTACTATAGAAAAGGCAATCCCTGGCGTAATTAAAATTTGCGACAGTTGAAAATTATTTTTTGAATAATTTACTATAGAAAAGGCAATCCCTGGCGCAATTAAAATTTGTGACAGTAGAAAATTATTTTTTGAATAATTTACTATAGAAAAGGCAATACCTGGCGTAATTAAAATTTGCGATAGTAAAAAATTATTTTTTGAATAATTTACTATAGAAAAGGCAAAACCTGGCGTAATTAAAATTTTCGACAGTAAAAAATTAATATTTTGAAAAATTTACTGTAGAAAAGGCAATCCCTGGCGCAATTAAAATTTGCGACAGTAAAAAATTATTTTTTGAATAATTTACTATAGAAAAGGCAATCCCTGGCGCACTTAAAATTTGCGACAGTAGAAAATTATTTTTTGAATAATTTACTATAGAAAAGGCAATCCCTGGCGTAATTAAAATTTGCTACAGTAGAAAATTATTTTTTGAATAATTTACTATAGAAAAGGCAATCCCTGGCGTAATTAAAATTTGCGACAGTATAAAATTATTTTTTGCAAAATTTACTATAGAAAAGGCAATCCCTGGCGTAATTAAAATTTGCGACAGTATAAAATTATTTTTTGAAAAATTTACTATATAAAAGGCAATCCCTGGCGTAGTTAAAATTTGCGACAGTAAAAAATTATTTTTTGAATAATTTACTATGGAAAAGGCAATCCCTGTCGCACTTAAAATTTGCGACAGTAAAAAATTATTTTTTGAATAATTTACTATAGAAAAGGCAATCCCTGGCGTATTTAAAATTTGCGACAGTAAGAAATTAATTTGTGAGAAATTTACTATAGAAAAGGCAATCCCTGGGATATTTAAAATTTGCGACAGTAGACAATTATTTTTTGAATAATTTACTATAGAAAAGGCAATCCCTGGCGTATTTAAAATTTGCGACAGTAAAAAATTATTTTTTGCAAAATTCACTATAGAAAAGGCAATCCCTGGCGTAATTAAAATTTGCGACAGTATAAAATTATTTTTTGAATAATTTACTATAGAAAAGGCAATCCCTGGCGTAATTAAAATTTGCGACAGTAGAAAATTATTTTTTGAATAATTTACTATAGAAAAAGCAATCTCTGGTGTAATTAAAATTTGCGACAGTATAAAATTATTTTTTGCAAAATTTACTATAGAAAAGGCAATCCCTGGAGTAATTAAAATTTTCGACAGTAAAAAATTAATATTTTGAAAATTTACTGTAGAAAAGGCAATCCCTGGCGCAATTAAAATTTGCGACAGTAAAAAATTATTTTTTGAATAATTTACTATAGAAAAGGCAATCCCTGGCGCAATTAAAATTTGCGACAATAAAAAATTATTTTTTGAATAATTTACTATAGAAAAGGCAATCCCTGGCGTAATTAAAATTTGCGACAGTTGAAAATTATTTTTTGAATAATTTACTATAGAAAAGGCAACCCCTGGTGTAATTAAAATTTGCGACAGTAGAAAATTATTTTTTGAATAATTTACTATAGAAAAGGCAATCCCTGGCGCATTTAAAATTTGCGACAGTAGAAAATTATTTTTTGAATATTTTACTATAGAAAAGGCAATCCCTGGCGTAATTAAAATTTGCGACAGTAAAAAATTATTTTTGAATAATTTACCATAGAAAAGGCAACCCCTGGCGCAATTACAATTTGCGACAGTAGAAAATTATTTTTTGAATAATTTACTATAGAAAAGGCAATCCCTGGCGCAATTAAAATTTGCGACAGTAAAAAATTATTTTTTTTAAAATAATTTACTATAGAAAAGGAAATCCTTGGCGTATTTAAAATTTTCGACAGTTAGAAATTAATTTGTGAGAAATTTACTATAGAAAAGGCAATCCCTGGGATATTTAAAATTTGCGACAGTAGAAAATTATTTTTTGAATAATTTACTATAGAAAAGGCAATCCCTGGCGCAATTAAAATTTGCGACAGTAGAAAATTATTTTTTGAATAATTTACTATAGAAAAGGCAATCCCTGCCGTAATTAAAATTTGCGACAGTAGAAAATTATTTTTTGAATAATTTACTATAGAAAAGGCAATCCCTGGCGCAATTAAAATTCGCGACAGTAGAAAATTATTTTTTGAATAATTGACTATAGAAAAGGCAATTTGCGACAGTAGAAAATTATTTTTTGAATAATTTACTATAGAAAAGGCAATCCCTGGCGTAATTAAAATTTGCGACAGTAGAAAATTATTTTTTGAAAAATTTACTGTAGAAAGGTAATCCCTGGCGCACTTAAAATTTGCGACAGTATGAAATTATTTTTTGAATAATTTACTATAGAAAAGGCAATCCCTGGCGTATTTAAAATTTGCGACAGTATAAAATTATTTTTTGCAAAATTTACTCTAGAAAAGGCAATCCCTGGCGTAATTAAAATTTGCGACAGTTGAAAATTATTTTTTGAATAATTTACTATAGAAAAGGCAATCCCTGGCGCAATTAAAATTTTGTGACAGTAGAAAATTATTTTTTGAATAATTTACTATAGAAAAGGCAATACCTGGCGTAATTAAAATTTGCGACAGTAAAAAATTATTTTTTGAATAATTTACTATAGAAAAGGCAAAACCTGGCGTAATTAAAATTTTCGACAGTAAAAAATTAATATTTTGAAAATTTACTGTAGAAAAGGCAATCCCTGGCGCAATTAAAATTTGCGACAGTAAAAAATTATTTTTTGAATAATTTACTATAGAAAAGGCAATCCCTGGCGCACTTAAAATTTGCGACAGTAGAAAATTATTTTTTGAATAATTTACTATAGAAAAGGCAATCCCTGGCGTAATTAAAATTTGCGACAGTAGAAAATTATTTTTTGAATAATTTACTATAGAAAAGGCAATCCCTGGCGTAATTAAAATTTGCGACAGTATAAAATTATTTTTTGCAAAATTTACTATAGAAAAGGCAATCCCTGGCGTAATTAAAATTTGCGACAGTATAAAATTATTTTTTGAAAAATTTACTATATAAAAGGCAATCCCTGGCGTAGTTAAAATTTGCGACAGTAAAAAATTATTTTTTGAATAATTTACTATAGAAAAGGCAATCCCTGTCGCACTTAAAATTTGCGACAGTAAAAAATTATTTTTTGAATAATTTACTATAGAAAAGTCAATCCCTGGCGTATTTAAAATTTGCGACAGTAAGAAATTAATTTGTGAGAAATTTACTATAGAAAAGGCAATCCCTGGGATATTTAAAATTTGCGACAGTAGACAATTATTTTTTGAATAATTTACTATAGAAAAGGCAATCCCTGGCGTATTTAAAATTTGCGACAGTAAAAAATTATTTTTTGCAAAATTCACTATAGAAAAGGCAATCCCTGGCGTAATTAAAATTTGCGACAGTATAAAATTATTTTTTGAATAATTTACTATAGAAAAGGCAATCCCTGGCGCAATTAAAATTTGCGACAGTAGAAAAATTATTTTTTGAATAATTGACTATAGAAAAGGCAATTTGCGACAGTAGAAAATTATTTTTTGAATAATTTACTATAGAAAAGGCAATCCCTGGCGTAATTAAAATTTGCGACAGTAGAAAATTATTTTTTGAAAAATTTACTGTAGAAAGGTAATCCCTGGCGCACTTAAAATTTGCGACAGTATGAAATTATTTTTTGAATAATTTACTATAGAAAAGGCAATCCCTGGCGTATTTAAAATTTGCGACAGTATAAAATTATTTTTTGCAAAATTTACTCTAGAAAAGGCAATCCCTGGCGTAATTAAAATTTGCGACAGTTGAAAATTATTTTTTGAATAATTTACTATAGAAAAGGCAATCCCTGGCGCAATTAAAATTTGTGACAGTAGAAAATTATTTTTTGAATAATTTACTATAGAAAAGGCAATACCTGGCGTAATTAAAATTTGCGACAGTAAAAAATTATTTTTTGAATAATTTACTATAGAAAAGGCAAAACCTGGCGTAACTAAAATTTTCGACAGTAAAAAATTAATATTTTGAAAAATTTACTGTAGAAAAGGCAATCCCTGGCGCAATTAAAATTTGCGACAATAAAAAATTATTTTTTGAATAATTTACTATAGAAAAGGCAATCCCTGGCGCACTTAAAATTTGCGACAGTAGAAAATTATTTTTTGAATAATTTACTATAGAAAAGGCAATCCCTGGCGTAATTAAAATTTGCGACAGTAGAAAATTATTTTTTGAATAATTTACTATAGAAAAGGCAATCCCTGGCGTAATTAAAATTTGCGACAGTATAAAATTATTTTTTGCAAAATTTACTATAGAAAAGGCAATCCCTGGCGTAATTAAAATTTGCGACAGTATAAAATTATTTTTTGAAAAATTTACTATATAAAAGGCAATCCCTGGCGTAGTTAAAATTTGCGACAGTAAAAATTATTTTTTGAATAATTTACTATAGAAAAGGCAATCCCTGTCGCACTTAAAATTTGCGACAGTAAAAAAATTATTTTTTGAATAATTTACTATAGAAAAGGCAATCCCTGGCGTATTTAAAATTTGCGACAGTAAGAAATTAATTTGTGAGAAATTTACTATAGAAAAGGCAATCCCTGGGATATTTAAAATTTGCGACAGTAGACAATTATTTTTTGAATAATTTACTATAGAAAAGGCAATCCCTGGCGTATTTAAAATTTGCGACAGTAAAAAATTATTTTTTGCAAAATTCACTATAGAAAAGGCAATCCCTGGCGTAATTAAAATTTGCGACAGTATAAAATTATTTTTTGAATAATTTACTATAGAAAAGGCAATCCCTGGCGTAATTAAAATTTGCGACAGTAGAAAATTATTTTTTGAATAATTTACTATAGAAAAGGCAATCCCTGGCGCAATTAAAATTTGCGACAGTAAAAAATTATTTTTTGAATAATTTACTATAGAAAAGGCAATCCCTGGCGTAATAAAAATTTGCGACAGTTGAAAATTATTTTTTGAATAATTTACTATAGAAAAGGCAACCCCTGGTGTAATTAAAATTTGCGACAGTAGAAAATTATTTTTTGAATAATTTACTATAGAAAAGGCAATCCCTGGCGCATTTAAAATTTGCGACAGTAGAAAATTATTTTTTGAATAATTTACTATAGAAAAGGCAATCCCTGGCGTAATTAAAATTTGCGACAGTAAAAAATTATTTTTTGAATAATTTACTATAGAAAAGGCAACCCCTGGCGCAATTACAATTTGCGACAGTAGAAAATTATTTTTTGAATAATTTACTATAGAAAAGGCAATCCCTGGCGCAATTAAAATTTGCGACAGTAAAAAATTATTTTTTTAAAATAATTTACTATAGAAAAGGAAATCCTTGGCGTATTTAAAATTTTCGACAGTTAGAAATTAATTTGTGAGAAATTTACTATAGAAAAGGCAATCCCTGGGATATTTAAAATTTGCGACAGTAGAAAATTATTTTTTGAATAATTTACTATAGAAAAGGCAATCCCTGGCGCAATTAAAATTTGCGACAGTAGAAAATTATTTTTTGAATAATTTACTATAGAAAAGGCAATCCCTGCCGTAATTAAAATTTGCGACAGTAGAAAATTATTTTTTGAATAATTTACTATAGAAAAGGCAATCCCTGGCGCAATTAAAATTTGCGACAGTAGAAAATTATTTTTTGAATAATTGACTATAGAAAAGGCAATTTGCGACAGTAGAAAATTATTTTTTGAATAATTTACTATAGAAAAGGCAATCCCTGGCGTAATTAAAATTTGCGACAGTAGAAAATTATTTTTTGAAAAATTTACTGTAGAAAGGTAATCCCTGGCGCACTTAAAATTTGCGACAGTATGAAATTATTTTTTGAATAATTTACTATAGAAAAGGCAATCCCTGGCGTATTTAAAATTTGCGACAGTATAAAATTAATTTTTGAAAAATTTACTGTAGAAAAGGCAATCCATGGCGCAATTAAAATTTGCGACAGTAAAAAATTATTTTTTGAATAATTTACTATAGAAAAGGCAATCCCTGGCGTAATTAAAATTTGAGACAGTAGAAAACTATTTTTTGAATAATTTACTATAGAAAAGGCAATCCCTGGCGTCATTAAAATTTGCGACAGTAAAAAATTATTTTTTGAATAATTTACTATAGAAAAGGCAATCCCTGGCGCAATTAAAATTTGCGACAGTAGAAAATTATTTTTTGAATAATTTACTGTAGAAAGGCAATCCCTGGCGCACTTAAAATTTGCGACAGTAAAAAATTATTTTTTGAATAATTTACTATAGAAAAGGCACTCCCTGGCGCAATTACAATTTGCGACAGTTGAAAATTATTTTTTGAATAATTTACTATAGAAAAGGCAATCCCTGGCGCAATTAAAATTTGCGACAGTAAAAAATTATTTTTTGCAAAATTTACTATAGAAAAGGCAATCCCTGGCGCACTTAAAATTTGCGACAGTAGAAAATTATTTTTTGAATAATTTACTATAGAAAAGGCAATCCCTGGCGTAATTAAAATTTGCGACAGTATAAAATTATTTTTTGCAAAATTTACTCTAGAAAAGGCAATCCCTGGCGCACTTAAAATTTGCGACAGTAAAAAATTATTTTTTGAATAATTTACTATAGAAAAGGCAATCCCTGGCGTAATTAAAATTTGCGACAGTTGAAAATTATTTTTTGAATAATTTACTATAGAAAAGGCAATCCCTGGCGCAATTAAAATTTGTGACAGTAGAAAATTATTTATTGAATAATTTACTATAGAAAAGGCAATACCTGGCGTAATTAAAATTTGCGACAGTAAAAAATTATTTTTTGAATAATTTACTATAGAAAAGGCAAAACCTGGCGTAATTAAAATTTTCGACAGTAAAAAATTAATATTTTGAAAAATTTACTGTAGAAAAGGCAATCCCTGGCGCAATTAAAATTTGCGACAGTAAAAAATTATTTTTTGAATAATTTACTATAGAAAAGGCAATCCCTGGCGCACTTAAAATGTGCGACAGTAGAAAATTATTTTTTGAATAATTTACTATAGAAAAGGCAATCCCTGGCGTAATTAAAATTTGCGACAGTAGAAAATTATTTTTTGAATAATTTACTATAGAAAAGGCAATCCCTGGCGTAATTAAAATTTGCGACAGTATAAAATTATTTTTTGCAAAATTTACTATAGAAAAGGCAATCCCTGGCGTAATTAAAATTTGCGACAGTATAAAATTATTTTTTGAAAAATTTACTATATTAAAGGCAATCCCTGGCGTAGTTAAAATTTGCGACAGTAAAAAATTATTTTTTGAATAATTTACTATAGAAAAGGCAATCCCTGTCGCACTTAAAATTTGCGACAGTAAAAAATTATTTTTTGAATAATTTACTATAGAAAAGGCAATCCCTGGCGCATTTAAAATTTGCGACAGTAAGAAATTAATTTGTGAGAAATTTACTATAGAAAAGCAATCCCTGGGATATTTAAAATTTGCGACAGTAGACAATTATTTTTTGAATAATTTACTATAGAAAAGGCAATCCCTGGCGTATTTAAAATTTGCGACAGTAAAAAATTATTTTTTGCAAAATGCACTATAGAAAAGGCAATCCCTGGCGTAATTAAAATTTGCGACAGTATAAAATTATTTTTTGAATAATTTACTATAGAAAAGGCAATCCCTGGCGTAATTAAAATTTGCGACAGTAGAAAATTATTTTTTGAATAATTTACTATAGAAAAAGCAATCTCTGGCGTAATTAAAATTTGCGACAGTATAAAATTATTTTTTGCAAAATTTACAATAGAAAAGGCAATCCCTGGAGTAATTAAAATTTTCGACAGTAAAAAATTAATATTTTGAAAAATATACTGTAGAAAAGGCAATCCCTGGCGCAATTAAAATTTGCGACAGTAAAAAATTATTTTTTGAATAATTTACTATAGAAAAGGCAATCCCTGGCGCAATTAAAATTTGCGACAGTAAAAAATTATTTTTTGAATAATTTACTATAGAAAAGGCAATCCCTGGCGTAATTAAAATTTGCGACAGTTGAAAATTATTTTTTGAATAATTTACTATAGAAAAGGCAACCCCTGGTGTAATTAAAATTTGCGACAGTAGAAAATTATTTTTTGAATAATTTACTATAGAAAAGGCAATCCCTGGCGCATTTAAAATTTGCGACAGTAGAAAATTATTTTTTGAATAATTTACTATAGAAAAGGCAATCCCTGGCGTAATTAAAATTTGCGACAGTAAAAAATTATTTTTTGAATAATTTACTATAGAAAAGGCAACCCCTGGCGCAATTACAATTTGCGACAGTAGAAAATTATTTTTTGAATAATTTACTATAGAAAAGGCAATCCCTGGCGCAATTAAAATTTGCGACAGTAAAAAATTATTTTTTTAAAATAATTTACTATAGAAAAGGAAATCCTTGGCGTATTTAAAATTTTCGACAGTAAGAAATTAATTTGTGAGAAATTTACTATAGAAAAGGCAATCCCTGGGATATTTAAAATTTGCGACAGTAGAAAATTATTTTTGAATAATTTACTATAGAAAAGGCAATCCCTGGCGCAATTAAAATTTGCGACAGTAGAAAATTATTTTTTGAATAATTTACTATAGAATAGGCAATCTCTTCCGTAATTAAAATTTGCGACAGTAGAAAATTATTTTTTGAATAATTTAATATAGAAAAGGCAATCCCTGGCGCAATTAAAATTTGCGACAGTAGAAAATTATTTTTTGAATAATTGACTATAGAAAAGGCAATTTGCGACAGTAGAAAATTATTTTTTGAATAATTTACTATAGAAAAGGCAATCCCTGGCGTAATTAAAATTTGCGACAGTAGAAAATTATTTTTTGAAAAATTTACTGTAGAAAGGTAATCCCTGGCGCACTTAAAATTTCCGACAGTATGAAATTATTTTTTGAATAATTTACTATAGAAAAGGCAATCCCTGGCGTATTTAAAATTTGCGACAGTATAAAATTAATTTTTGAAAAATTTACTGTAGAAAAGGCAATCCATGGCGCAATTAAAATTTGCGACAGTAAAAAATTATTTTTTGAATAATTTACTATAGAAAAGGCAATCCCTGGCGTAATTAAAATTTGAGACAGTAGAAAATTATTTTTTGAATAATTTACTATAGAAAAGGCAATCCCTGGCGTAATTAAAATTTGCGACAGTAAAAAATTATTTTTTGAATAATTTACAATAGAAAAGGCAATCCCTGGCGTAATTAAAATTTGCGACAGTATAAAATTATTTTTTGAATAATTTACTATAGAAAAGGCAATCCCTGGCGCAATTAAAATTTGCGACAGTTGAAAATTATTTTTTGAATAATTTACTATAGAAAAGGCAATCCCTGGCGTAATTAAAATTTGCGACAGTATAAAATTATTTTTGGAATAATTTACTATAGAAAAGGCAATCCCTGGCGCACTTAAAATTTGCGACAGTAAAAAATTATTTTTTGAATAATTTACTATAGAAAAGGCAATCCCTGGCGTAATTAAAATTTGCGACAGTAGAAAATTATTTTTTGAATAATTTACTATAGAAAAGGCAATCCCTGGCGTAATTAAAATTTGCGAAAATAAAAAATTATTTTTTGAATAATTTACTATAGAAAAGGCAATCCCTGGCGCAATTAAAATTTGCGACAGTAAAAAATTATTTTTTGCAAAATTTACTATAGAACAGGCAATCCCTGGCGTATTTAAAATTTGCGACAGTATAAAATTAATTTTTGAAAAATTTACTGTAGAAAAGTCAATCCCTGGCTTAATTTAAATTTGCGACAATAGAAAATTATTTTTTGAATAATTTACTATAGAAAAGGCAATCCCTGGCGCACTTAAAATTTGCGACAGTAAAAAATTATTTTTTGAATAATTTACTATAGAAAAGGCAATCCCTGGCGCACTTAAAATTTGCGACAGTAGAAAATTATTTTTTGAATAATTTACTATAGAAAAGGCAATCCCTGGCGTAATTAAAATTTGCGACAGTAGGAAATTATTTTTTGAATAATTTACTATAGAAAAGGCAATCCCTGGCGTAATTCAAATTTGCGACAGTATAAAATTATTTTTTGCAAAATTTACTATAGAAAAGGTAATCCCTGGCGTAATTAAAATTTGCGACAGTATAAAATTATTTTTTGAAAAATTTACTATATAAAAGGCAATCCCTGGCGTAATTAAAATTTGCGACAGTAAAAAATTATTTTTTGAATAATTTACTATAGAAAAGGCAATCCCTGGCGTATTTAAAATTTGCGACAGTAAAAAAATTATTTTTTGAATAATTTACTATAGAAAAGGCAATCCCTGGCGTATTTAAAATTTGCGACAGTAAGAAATTAATTTGTGTGAAATTTACTATAGAAAAGACCAACCCTGGGATATTTAAAATTTGCGACGGTATAAAATTATTTTTTGCAAAATTTACTATAGAAAAGGCAATCCCTGGCGTAATTAAAATTTTCGACAGTAAAAAATTAATATTTTGAAAAATTTACTGTAGAAAAGGCAATCCGTGGCGCAATTAAAATTTGCGACAGTAAAAAATTATTTTTTGAATAATTTACTATAGAAAAGGCAATCCCGGGCGTAATTAAAATTTGCGACAGTAAAAAATTATTTTTTGAATAATTTACTATAGAAATGGCAATCCCTGGCGCAATTAAAATTTGCGACAGTAAAAAATTATTTTTTGCAAAATTTACTATTGAAAAGGCAATCCCTGGCGTATTTAAAATTTGCGACAGTATAAAATTAATTTTTGAAAAATTGACTGTAGAAAAGGCAATCCCTGGCGTAATTAAAATTTGCGACAGTAGGAAATTATTTTTTGAATAATTTACTATAGAAAATGCAATCCCTGGCGTAATTAAAATTTGCGACAGTAGAAAATTATTTTTTGAATAATTTACTATAGAAAAGGCAATCGATTGCGTAATTAAATTTTGCGACAGTATAAAATTATTTTTTGCAAAATTTACTATAGAAAAGGCAATCCCTGGCGTAATTAAAATTTGCGACAGTATAAAATTATTTTTTGAAAAATTTACTATATAAAAGGCAATCCCTGGCGTAATTAAAGTTTGCGACAGTAAAAAATTATTTTTTGAATAATTTACTATAGAAAAGGCAATCCCTGGTGTTATTAAAATTTGCGACAGTATAAAATTATTTTTTGCAAAATTTACTATAGAAAAGGCAATCCCTGGCGTAATTAAAACTTGCGATAGTAAAAAATTATTTTTTGAAAAATTTACTATAGAAAAGGCAATCCCTGGCGCAATTACAATTTGCGACAGTAAAAAATTATTTTTTGAAAAATTTACTGTAGAAAGGCAATCCCTGGCGCAAAAAAAATTTGCGACAGTAAAAAATTATTTTTTGAAAAATTTACTATATTAAAGGCAATCCCTGGCGTAGTTAAAATTTGCGACAGTAAAAAATTATTTTTTGAATAATTTACTATAGAAAAGGCAATCCCTGTCGCACTTAAAATTTGCGACAGTAAAAAATTATTTTTTGAATAATTTACTATAGAAAAGGCAATCCCTGGCGCATTTAAAATTTGCGACAGTAAGAAATTAATTTGTGAGAAATTTACTATAGAAAAGGCAATCCCTGGGATATTTAAAATTTGCGACAGTAGACAATTATTTTTTGAATAATTTACTATAGAAAAGGCAATCCCTGGCGTATTTAAAATTTGCGACAGTAAAAAATTATTTTTTGCAAAATGCACTATAGAAAAGGCAATCCCTGGCGTAATTAAAATTTGCGACAGTATAAAATTATTTTTTGAATAATTTACTATAGAAAAGGCAATCCCTGGCGTAATTAAAATTTGCGACAGTAGAAAATTATTTTTTGAATAATTTACTATAGAAAAAGCAATCTCTGGCGTAATTAAAATTTGCGACAGTATAAAATTATTTTTTGCAAAATTTACAATAGAAAAGGCAATCCCTGGAGTAATTAAAATTTTCGACAGTAAAAAATTAATATTTTGAAAAATATACTGTAGAAAAGGCAATCCCTGGCGCAATTAAAATTTGCGACAGTAAAAAATTATTTTTTGAATAATTTACTATAGAAAAGGCAATCCCTGGCGCAATTAAAATTTGCGACAGTAAAAAATTATTTTTTGAATAATTTACTATAGAAAAGGCAATCCCTGGCGTAATTAAAATTTGCGACAGTTGAAAATTATTTTTTGAATAATTTACTATAGAAAAGGCAACCCCTGGTGTAATTAAAATTTGCGACAGTAGAAAATTATTTTTTGAATAATTTACTATAGAAAAGGCAATCCCTGGCGCATTTAAAATTTGCGACAGTAGAAAATTATTTTTTGAATAATTTACTATAGAAAAGGCAATCCCTGGCGTAATTAAAATTTGCGACAGTAAAAAATTATTTTTTGAATAATTTACTATAGAAAAGGCAACCCCTGGCGCAATTACAATTTGCGACAGTAGAAAATTATTTTTTGAATAATTTACTATAGAAAAGGCAATCCCTGGCGCAATTAAAATTTGCGACAGTAAAAAATTATTTTTTTAAAATAATTTACTATAGAAAAGGAAATCCTTGGCGTATTTAAAATTTTCGACAGTAAGAAATTAATTTGTGAGAAATTTACTATAGAAAAGGCAATCCCTGGGATATTTAAAATTTGCGACAGTAGAAAATTATTTTTGAATAATTTACTATAGAAAAGGCAATCCCTGGCGCAATTAAAATTTGCGACAGTAGAAAATTATTTTTTGAATAATTTACTATAGAAAAGGCAATCTCTTCCGTAATTAAAATTTGCGACAGTAGAAAATTATTTTTTGAATAATTTAATATAGAAAAGGCAATCCCTGGCGCAATTAAAATTTGCGACAGTAGAAAATTATTTTTTGAATAATTGACTATAGAAAAGGCAATTTGCGACAGTAGAAAATTATTTTTTGAATAATTTACTATAGAAAAGGCAATCCCTGGCGTAATTAAAATTTGCGACAGTAGAAAATTATTTTTTGAAAATTTACTGTAGAAAGGTAATCCCTGGCGCACTTAAAATTTCCGACAGTATGAAATTATTTTTTGAATAATTTACTATAGAAAAGGCAATCCCTGGCGTATTTAAAATTTGCGACAGTATAAAATTAATTTTTGAAAAATTTACTGTAGAAAAGGCAATCCATGGCGCAATTAAAATTTGCGACAGTAAAAAATTATTTTTTGAATAATTTACTATAGAAAAGGCAATCCCTGGCGTAATTAAAATTTGAGACAGTAGAAAATTATTTTTTGAATAATTTACTATAGAAAAGGCAATCCCTGGCGTAATTAAAATTTGCGACAGTAAAAAATTATTTTTTGAATAATTTACAATAGAAAAGGCAATCCCTGGCGTAATTAAAATTTGCGACAGTATAAAATTATTTTTTGAATAATTTACTATAGAAAAGGCAATCCCTGGCGCAATTAAAATTTGCGACAGTTGAAAATTATTTTTTGAATAATTTACTATAGAAAAGGCAATCCCTGGCGTAATTAAAATTTGCGACAGTATAAAATTATTTTTGGAATAATTTACTATAGAAAAGGCAATCCCTGGCGCACTTAAAATTTGCGACAGTAAAAAATTATTTTTTGAATAATTTACTATAGAAAAGGCAATCCCTGGCGTAATTAAAATTTGCGACAGTAGAAAATTATTTTTTGAATAATTTACTATAGAAAAGGCAATCCCTGGCGTAATTAAAATTTGCGAAAATAAAAAATTATTTTTTGAATAATTTACTATAGAAAAGGCAATCCCTGGCGCAATTAAAATTTGCGACAGTAAAAAATTATTTTTTGCAAAATTTACTATAGAACAGGCAATCCCTGGCGTATTTAAAATTTGCGACAGTATAAAATTAATTTTTGAAAAATTTACTGTAGAAAAGTCAATCCCTGGCTTAATTTAAATTTGCGACAATAGAAAATTATTTTTTGAATAATTTACTATAGAAAAGGCAATCCCTGGCGCACTTAAAATTTGCGACAGTAAAAAATTATTTTTTGAATAATTTACTATAGAAAAGGCAATCCCTGGCGCACTTAAAATTTGCGACAGTAGAAAATTATTTTTTGAATAATTTACTATAGAAAAGGCAATCCCTGGCGTAATTAAAATTTGCGACAGTAGGAAATTATTTTTTGAATAATTTACTATAGAAAAGGCAATCCCTGGCGTAATTCAAATTTGCGACAGTATAAAATTATTTTTTGCAAAATTTACTATAGAAAGGTAATCCCTGGCGTAATTAAAATTTGCGACAGTATAAAATTATTTTTTGAAAAATTTACTATATAAAAGGCAATCCCTGGCGTAATTAAAATTTGCGACAGTAAAAAATTATTTTTTGAATAATTTACTATAGAAAAGGCAATCCCTGGCGTATTTAAAATTTGCGACAGTAAAAAAATTATTTTTTGAATAATTTACTATAGAAAAGGCAATCCCTGGCGTATTTAAAATTTGCGACAGTAAGAAATTAATTTGTGTGAAATTTACTATAGAAAAGACCAACCCTGGGATATTTAAAATTTGCGACGGTATAAAATTATTTTTTGCAAAATTTACTATAGAAAAGGCAATCCCTGGCGTAATTAAAATTTTCGACAGTAAAAAATTAATATTTTGAAAAATTTACTGTAGAAAAGGCAATCCGTGGCGCAATTAAAATTTGCGACAGTAAAAAATTATTTTTTGAATAATTTACTATAGAAAAGGCAATTCCGGGCGTAATTAAAATTTGCGACAGTAAAAAATTATTTTTTGAATAATTTACTATAGAAATGGCAATCCCTGGCGCAATTAAAATTTGCGACAGTAAAAAATTATTTTTTGCAAAATTTACTATTGAAAAGGCAATCCCTGGCGTATTTAAAATTTGCGACAGTATAAAATTAATTTTTGAAAAATTGACTGTAGAAAAGGCAATCCCTGGCGTAATTAAAATTTGCGACAGTAGGAAATTATTTTTTGAATAATTTACTATAGAAAATGCAATCCCTGGCGTAATTAAAATTTGCGACAGTAGAAAATTATTTTTTGAATAATTTACTATAGAAAAGGCAATCGATTGCGTAATTAAATTTTGCGACAGTATAAAATTATTTTTTGCAAAATTTACTATAGAAAAGGCAATCCCTGGCGTAATTAAAATTTGCGACAGTATAAAATTATTTTTTGAAAAATTTACTATATAAAAGGCAATCCCTGGCGTAATTAAAGTTTGCGACAGTAAAAAATTATTTTTTGAATAATTTACTATAGAAAAGGCAATCCCTGGTGTTATTAAAATTTGCGACAGTATAAAATTATTTTTTGCAAAATTTACTATAGAAAAGGCAATCCCTGGCGTAATTAAAACTTGCGATAGTAAAAAATTATTTTTTGAAAAATTTACTATAGAAAAGGCAATCCCTGGCGCAATTACAATTTGCGACAGTAAAAAATTATTTTTTGAAAAATTTACTGTAGAAAGGCAATCCCTGGCGCAAAAAAAATTTGCGACAGTAAAAAATTATTTTTTGAAAAATTTACTATAGAAAAGGCAATCCCTGGCGTATTTAAAATTTGCGACAGTAAAAAATTATTTTTTCAATAATTTACTATAGAAAAGGCAATCCCTGGCGTAATTAAAATTTGCGACAGTAAAAAATTATTTTTTGAATAATTTACTATAGAAAAGGCAATCCCTGGCGTAATTAAAATTTGCGACAGTATAAAATTATTTTTTGAAAAATTTACTATATAAAAGGCAATCCTTGGCGTAATAAAAATTTGCGACAGTAAAAAATTATTTTTTGAATAATTTACTATAGAAAAGGCAATCCCTGGCGTAATTAAAATTTGCGACAGTAGAAAATTATTTTTTGAATAATTTACTGTAGAAAAGGCAATCCCCGGCGCAATTAAAACTTGCGATAGTAAAAAATTATTTTTTGAATAATTTACTATAGAAAAGGCAAACCCTGGCGTAATTAAAATTTGCGACAGTCGAAAATAATTTTTTGAATAATTTACTATAGAAAAGGCAATCCCTGGCGCACTTAAAATTTGCGACAGTAGAAAATTATTTTTTGCAAAATTTATTATAGAAAAGGCAATCCCTGGCGCAATTAAAATTTGCGAGAGTAAAAAATTATTTTTTGAATAATTTACTATAGAAAAGGCAATCCCTGGCGTAATTAAAATTTGCGACAGTATAAAATTATTTTTGTAATAATTTACTATAGAAAAGGCAATCCCTGGCGTAATTAAAATTTGCGATAGTAAAAAATTATTTTTTGAATAATTTACTATAGAAAAGGCAATCCCTGGCGTAATTAAAATTTGCGACAGTTGAAAATTATTTTTTGAATAATTTACTATAAAAATGCAATCCCTGGCGTAATTAAAATTTGCGACAGTAAAAAATTATTTTTTGCAAAATTTACTATAGAAAAGGCAATCCCTGGCGCACTTAAAATTTGCGACAGTAAAAAATTATTTTTTGAATAATTTACTATAGAAAAGGCAATCCCTGGCGTAATTAAAATTTGCGACAGTAGAAAATTATTTTTTGAATAATTTACTATAGATAATGCAATCCCCGGCGTAATTAAAATTTGCGACAGTAGAAAATTATTTTTTGAATAATTTACTATAGAAAAGGCAATCCCTGGCGTATTTAAAATTTGCGACAGTATAAAATTAATTTTTGAAAAATTTACTATATAAAAGGCAATCCCTGGCGCAATTAAAATTTGCGACATTAAAAAATTATTTTTTGAATAATTTACTATAGAAAAGGCAATCCCTGGCGTAATTAAAATTTGCGACAGTATAAAATTATTTTTTGAAAAATTTACTATATAAAAGGCAATCCCTGGCGTAATTAAAATTTGCGACAGTATAAAATAATTTTTTGAATAATTTACTATATAAAAGGCAATCCCTGGCGTATTTAAAATTTGCGACAGTATAAAATTATTTTTTGAATAATTTACTATAAAAAGGCAATCCCTGGCGTAATTAAAATTTGCGACAGTATAAAATTATTTTTTGAATAATTTACTATAGAAATGCAATCCCTGGCGTAATTAAAATTTGCGACAGTATAAAATTAATTTTTGAAAAATTTACTATATAAAAGGCAATCCCTGGCGCACTTAAAATTTGCGACAGTAGAAAATTATTTTTTGAATAATTTACTATAGAAAAGGCAATCCCTGGCGTAATTAAAACTTGCGACAGTAAAAAATTATTTTTTGAATAATTTACTATAGAAAAGGCAATCCCTGGCGTAATTAAAATTTGCGACAGTAGAAAATTATTTTTTGAATAATTTACTATAGAAAAGGCAATCCCTGGCGTATTTAAAATTTGCGACAGTATAAAATTAATTTTTGAATAATTTACTATAGAAAAGGCAATCCCTGGCGCACTTAAAATTTGCGACAGTAGAAAATTATTTTTTGAATAATTTACTATAGAAAAGGCAATCCCTGGCGTAATTAAAATTTGCGACAGTAAAAAATTATTTTTTGAATAATTTACTATAGAAAAGGCAATCCCTGGCGCAATTAAAATTTGCGACAGTAAAAAATTATTTTTTGCAAAATTTACTATGGAAAAGGCAATCCTTGGCGCAATTAAAATTTGGGACAGTAGAAAATTATTTTTTGAAAAATTTACTATAGAAAAGGCAATCCCTGGCGTAATTAAAACTTGCGACAGTATAAAATTATTTTTTGAATAATTTACTATAGAAAAGGCAATCCCTGGCGTAATTAAAATTGGCGACAGTTGAAAATTATTTTTTGAATAATTTACTATAGAAAAGGCAATCCCTGGCATAATTAAAATTTGCGACAGTTGAAAATTATTTTTTGAATAATTTACTATAGAAAAGGCAATCCTTGGCGTAATTAAAATTTGCGACAGTTGAAAATTATGTTTTGAATAATTTACTATAGAAAAGGCAATCCCTGGCGTAATTAAAATTTGCGACAGTAGAAAATTATTTTTTGAATAATTTACTATAGAAAAGGCAATCCCTGGCGCAATTAAAATTTGCGACAGTAGAAAATTATTTTTTGAATAATTTACTATAGAAAAGGCAATCCCTGGCGTAATTAAAATTTGCGACAGTATAAAATTATTTTTTGAATAATTTACTATAGAAAAGGCAATCCCTGGCGCACTTAAAATTTGCGACAGTAAAAAATTATTTTTTGAATAATTTACTATAGAAAAGGCAATCCCTGGCGCAATTACAATTTGCGACAGTTGAAAATTATTTTTTGAATAATTTACTATAGAAAAGGCAATCCCTGGCGTAATTAAAATTTGCGACAGTAAAAAATTATTTTTTGAATAATTTACTGTAGAAAAGGCAATCCCTGGCGCACTTAAAATTTGCGACAGTAAAAAATTATTTTTTGCAAAATTTACTATAGAAAAGGCAATCCCTGGCGCACTTAAAATTTGCGACAGTAAAAAATTATTTTTTGAATAATTTACTATAGAAAAGGCAATCCCTGGCGTAATTAAAATTTGCGACAGTAAAAAATTATTTTTTGAATAATTTACTATAGAAAAGGCAATCCCTGGCGTATTTAAAATTTGCGACAGTAAAAAATTATTTTTTGAATAATTTACTATAGAAAAGGCAATCCCTGGCGTATTTAAAATTTGCGACAGTAGAAAATTATTTTTTGAATAATTTACTATAGAAAAGGCAATCCCTGGCGCACTTAAAATTTGCGACAGTAAAAAATTATTTTTTGAATAATTTACTATAGTAAAGGCAATCCCTGGCGTATTTAAAATTTGCGACAGTAGAAAATTATTTTTTGAATAATTTACTATAGAAAAGGCAATCCCTGGCGCACTTAAAATTTGCGACAGTAAAAAATTATTTTTTGAATAATTTACTATAGTAAAGGCAATCCCTGGCGTAATTAAAATTTGCGACAGTTGAAAATTATTTTTTGAATAATTTACTATAGAAAAGGCAATCACTGGCGTAATTAAAATTTGCGACAGTATAAAATTATTTTTTGAATAATTTACTATAGAAAAGGCAATCCCTGGCGTAATTAAAATTTGCGACAGTTGAAAATTATTTTGTGAGAAATTTACTATAGAAAAGGCAATCCCTGGCGTAATTAAAATTTGCGACAGTAGAAAATTAGTTTGTGAGAAATTTACTATAGAAAAGGCAATCCCTGGCGTAATTAAAATTTGCGACAGTAGAAAATTATTTTTTTAAAAGTTTACTATAGAAAAGGCATTCCCTGGCGCAATTAAAATTTGCGACAGTAAAAAATTATTTTTTGCAAAGTTTACTATAGAAAAGGCAATCCCTGGCGCAATTAAAATTTGCGACAGTAAAAAATTATTTTTTGCAAAGTTTACTATAGAAAAGGCAATCCCTGGCGCAATTAAAATTTGCGACAGTAAAAAATTATTTTTTGCAAAATTTACTATAGAAAAGGCAATCCCTGGTGGATTTGAAATTTGCGACAGTAGAAAATATTTTTTTTTGCAAAATTTACTATAGAAAAGGCAATCCCTGGCGTAATTAAAATTTGCGACAATAGAAAATTTTTTTTTGAATAATTTACTATAGAAAAGGCAATCCCTGGCGCAATTAAAATTTGTGACAGTAGAAAATTATTTTTTGAATAATTTACTATAGAAAAGGCAATCCCTGGCGTAATTAAAATTTGCGACAGTAGAAAATTATTTTTTGAATAATTTACTATAGAAAAGGCAATCCCTGGCGCACTTAAAATTTGCGACAGTAAAAAATTATTTTTTGAATAATTTACTATAGAAAAGGCAATCCCTGGCGCAATTACAATTTGCGACAGTTGAAAATTATTTTTTCAATAATTTACTATAGAAAAGGCAATCCCTGGCGCAATTAAAATTTGCGACAGTAAAAAATTATTTTTTGAATAATTTACTATAGAAAAGGCAATCCCTGGCGCACTTAAAATTTGCGACAGTAAAAAATTATTTTTTGCAAAATTTACTATAGAAAAGGCAATCCCTGGCGTAATTAAAATTTGCGACAGTAAAAAATTATTTTTTGAATAATTTACTATAGAAAAGGCAATCCCTGGTGCACTTAAAATTTGCGACAGTAAAAAATTATTTTTTGAATAATTTACTATAGAAAAGGCAATCCCTGGCGTATTTAAAATTTGCGACAGTAAAAAATTATTTTTTGAATAATTTACTATAGAAAAGGCAATCCCTGGCACACTTAAAATTTGCGACAGTAAAAAATTATTTTTTGAATAATTTACTATAGAAAAGGCAATCCCTGGCGTAATTAAAATTTGCGACAGTTGAAAATTATTTTTTGAATAATTTACTATAGAAAAGGCAATCCCTGGCGTAATTAAAATTTGCGACAGTATAAAATTATTTTTTGAATAATTTACTATAGAAACGGTAATCCCTGGCGTAATTAAAATTTGCGACAGTAAAAAATTATTTTTTGAATAATTTTACTATAGAAAAGGCAATCCCTGGCGTAACTAAAATTTGCGACAGTTGAAAAATATTTTTTGAATAATTTACTATAGAAAAGGCAATCCCTGGCGTAATTAAAATTTGCGACAGTTGAAAATTATTTTTTGAATAATTTACTATAGAAAAGGCAATCCCTGGGATATTTAAAATTTGCGACAGTAAAAAATTATTTTTTGAATAATTTACTATAGAAAAGGCAATCCCTGGCGTAATTAAAATTTGCGACAGTAGAAAATTATTTTTTGAATAATTTACTATAGAAAAGGCAATCCCTGGCGCAATTAAAATTTGCGACAGTAGAAAATTATTTTTTGAATAATTTACTATAGAAAAGGCAATCCCTGGCGTAATTAAAATTTGCGACAGTATAAAATTATTTTTTGAATAATTTACTATAGAAAAGGCAATCCCTGGCGTATTTAAAATTTGCGACAGTAGAAAATTATTTTTTGAATAATTTACTATAGAAAAGGCAATCCCTGCGCACTTAAAATTTGCGACAGTAAAAAATTATTTTTTGAATAATTTACTATAGTAAAGACAATCCCTGGTGTAATTAAAATTTGCGACAGTTGAAAATTATTTTTTGAATAATTTACTATAAAAAAGGCAATCCCTGGTGTAATTAAAATTTGCGACAGTATAAAATTATTTTTTGAATAATTTACTATAGAAAAGGCAATCCCTGGCGCAATTAAAATTTGCGACAGTAAAAAATTATTTTTTGAATAATTTACTATAGAAAAGGCAATCCCTGGCGCACTTAAAATTTGCGACAGTAAAAAATTATTTTTTGCAAAATTTACTATAGAAAAGGCAATCCCTGGCGTAATTAAAATTTGCGACAGTAAAAACTTATTTTTTGAATAATTTACTATAGAAAAGGCAATCCCTGGCGTCTTTAAAATTTGCGACAGTAGAAAATTATTTTTTGAATAATTTACTATAGAAAAGGCAATCCCTGGCGCACTTAAAATTTGCGACAGTAAAAAATTATTTTTTGATAATTTACTATAGAAAAGGCAATCCCTGGCGTAATTAAAATTGCGACAGTAGAAAATTATTTTTTGAATAATTTACTATAGAAAAGGCAATCCCTGGCGCAATTAAAATTTGCGACAGTATAAAATTTTTTTTTGAATAATTTACTATAGAAAAGGCAATCCCTGGCGTAATTAAAATTTGCGACAGTATAAATTATTTTTTGAATAATTTACTATAGAAAAGGCAATCCCTGGCGCAATTAAAATTTGCGACAGTAAAAAATTATTTTTTGCAAAATTTACTGTAGAAAAGGCAATCCCTGGTGGATTTGAAATTTGCGACAGTAAAAAATATTTTTTTTTTCAAAATTTACTATAGAAAAGGCAATCCCTGGCGTAATTAAAATTTGCGACAATAGAAAATTATTTTTTGAATAATTTACTATAGAAAAGGCAATCCCTGGCGCAATTAAAATTTGTGACAGTAGAAAATTATTTTTTGAATAATTTACTATAGAAAAGGCAATCCCTGGCGTAATTAAAATTTGCGACAGTATAAAATTTTTTTTTGAATAATTTACTATAGAAAAGGCAATCCCTGGCGTAATTAAAATTTGCGACAGTATAAAATTATTTTTTGAATAATTTACTATAGAAAAGGCAATCCCTGGCGCAATTAAAATTTGCGACAGAATAAAATTATTTTTTGAATAATTTACTATAGAAAAGGCAATCCCTGGCGCAATTAAAATTTACGACAGTAGAAAATTATTTTTTGAATAATTTACTATAGAAAAGGCAATCCCTGGCGTAATTAAAATTTGCGACAGTATAAAATTATTTTTTGAATAATTTACTATAGAAAAGGCAATCCCTGGCGTATTTAAAATTTGCGACAATAGAAAATTATTTTTTGAATAATTTACTATAGAAAAGGCAATCCCTGGCGCAATTAAAATTTGCGACAGTAAAAAATTATTTTTTGAATAATTTACTATAGTAAAGGCAATCCCTGGCGTAATTAAAATTTGCGACAGTTGAAAATTGTTTTTTGAATAATTTACTATAGAAAAGGCAATCCCTGGCGTAATTAAAATTTGCGACAGTATAAAATTATTTTTTGAATAATTTACTATAGAAAAGGCAATCCCTGGCGCAATTAAAATTTGCGACAGTAAAAAATTATTTTTTGAATAATTTACTATAGAAAAGGCAATCCCTGGCGTAATTAAAATTTGCGACAGTAGAAATTATTTTTTGAATAATTTACTATAGAAAAGGCAATCCTTGGCGCAATTAAAATTTGCGACAGTATAAAATTTTTTTTTGAATAATTTACTATAGAAAAGGCAATCCCTGGCGTAATTAAAATTTGCGACAGTATAAAATTATTTTTTGAATAATTTACTATAGAAAAGGCAATCCCTGGCGCAATAAAATTTGCGACAGTACAAAATTATTTTTTGCAAAATTTACTGTAGAAAAGGCAATCCCTGGCGCAATTACAATTTGCGACAGTTGAAAATTATTTTTTCAATAATTTACTATAGAAAAGGCAATCCCTGGCGCAATTAAAATTTGCGACAGTAAAAAATTATTTTCTGAATAATTTACTATAGAAAAGGCAATCCCTGGCGCACTTAAAATTTGCGACAGTTGAAAATTATTTTTTGAATAATTTACTATAGAAAAGGCAATTCCTGGCGTAATTAAAATTTGCGACAGTATAAAATTATTTTTTGAATAATTTACTATAGAAAAGGTAATCCCTGGCGTAATTAAAATTTGCGACAGTAAAAAATTATTTTTTGAATAATTTACTATAGAAAAGGCAATCCCTGGCGTAATTAAAATTTGCGACAGTTGAAAAATATTTTTTGAATAATTTACTATAGAAAAGGCAATCCCTGGCGTAATTAAAATTTGCGACAGTTGAAAATTATTTTTTGAATAATTTACTATAGAAAAGGCAATCCCTGGGATATTTAAAATTTGCGACACTAAAAAATTATTTTTGAATAATTTACTATAGAAAAGGCAATCCCTGGCGCAATTAAAATTTGCGACAGTATAAAATTTTTTTTTGAATAATTTACTATAGAAAAGGCAATCCCTGGCGTAATTAAAATTTGCGACAGTATAAAATTATTTTTTGAATAATTAACTATAGAAAAGGCAATCCCTGGCGCAATTAAAATTTGCGACAGTAGAAAATTATTTTTTGAATAATTTACTATAGAAAAGGCAATCCCTGGCGCAATTAAAATTTGCGACAGTAAAAAATTATTTTTTGAATAATTTACTATAGAAAAGGCAAACCCTGGCGCACTTAAAATTTGCGACAGTAAAAAATTATTTTTTGCAAAGTTTACTATAGAAAAGGCAATCCCTGGCGCAATTAAAATTTGCGACAGTAAAAAATTATTTTTTGCAAAATTTACTATAGAAAAGGCAATCCCTGGTGGATTTGAAATTTGCGACAGTAAAAAATATTTTTTTTTTTGCAAAATTTACTATAGAAAAGGCAATCCCTGGCGTAATTAAAATTTGCGACAATAGAAAATTATTTTTTGAATAATTTACTATAGAAAAGGCAATCCTGGCGCAATTAAAATTTGTGACAGTAGAAAATTATTTTTTGAATAATTTACTATAGAAAAGGCAATCCCTGGCGTAATTAAAATTTGCGACAGTAGAAAATTATTTTTTGAATAATTTACTATAGAAAAGGCAATCCCTGGCGCACTTAAAATTTGCGACAGTAAAAAAATATTTTTTGAATAATTTACTATAGAAAAGGCAATCCCTGGCGCACTTAAAATTTGCGACAGTAAAAAATTATTTTTTGCAAAATTTACTATAGAAAAGGCAATCCCTGGCGTAATTAAAATTTGCGACAGTAAAAAATTATTTTTTGAATAATTTACTATAGAAAAGGCAATCCCTGGCGTATTTAAAATTTGCGACAGTAAAAAATTATTTTTTGAATAATTTACTATAGAAAAGGCAATCCCTGGCATATTTAAAATTTGCGACAGTAAAAAATTATTTTTTGAATAATTTACTATAGAAAAGGCAATCCCTGGCACACTTAAAATTTGCGACAGTAAAAAATTATTTTTTGAATAATTTACTATAGAAAAGGTAATCCCTGGCGTAATTAAAATTTGCGACAGTTGAAAATTATTTTTTGAATAATTTACTAGAGAAAAGGCAATCCCTGGCGTAATTAAAATTTGCGACAGTATAAAATTATTTTTTGAATAATTTACTATAGAAAAGGTAATCCCTGGCGTAATTAAAATTTGCGACAGTAAAAAATTATTTTTTGAATAATTTACTATAGAAAAGGCAATCCCTGGCGTAATTAAAATTTGCGACAGTTCAAAAATATTTTTTGAATAATTTACTATAGAAAAGGCAATCCCTGGCGTAATTAAGATTTGCGACAGTTGAAAATTATTTTTTGAATAATTTACTATAGAAAAGGCAATCCCTGGGATATTTAAAATTTGCGACAGTAAAAAATTATTTTTTTGAATAATTTACTATAGAAAAGGCAATCCCTGGCGTAATTAAAATTTGCGACAGTAGAAAATTATTTTTTGAATAATTTACTATAGAAAAGGCAATCCCTGGCGCAATTAAAATTTGCGACAGTAGAAAATTATTTTTTGAATAATTTACTATAGAAAAGGCAATCCCTGGCGTAATTAAAATTTGCGACAGTATAAAATTATTTTTTGAATAATTTACTATAGAAAAGGCAATCCCTGGCGTATTTAAAATTTGCGACAGTAGAAAATTATTTTTTGAATAATTTACTATAGAAAAGGCAATCCCTGGCGCACTTAAAATTTGCGACAGTAAAAAAATTATTTTTTGAATATTTTACTATAGTAAAGGCAATCCCTGGCGTAATTAAAATTTGCGACAGTTGAAAATTATTTTTTGAATAATTTACTATAGAAAAGGCAATCCCTGGCGTAATTAAAATTTGCGACAGTATAAAATTATTTTTTGAATAATTTACTATAGAAAAGGCAATCCCTGGCGCAATTAAAATTTGCGCCAGTAAAAAATTATTTTTTGAATAATTTACTATAGAAAAGGCAATCCCTGGCGCACTTAAAATTTGCGACAGTAAAAAATTATTTTTTGCAAAATTTACTATAGAAAAGGCAATCCCTGGCGTAATTAAAATTTGCGACAGTAAAAACTTATTTATTGAATAATTTACTATAGAAAAGGCAATCCCTGGCGTATTTAAAATTTGCGACAGTAGAAAATT
The DNA here is from genome assembly GCA_963930735.1 of Dioctria linearis. Taxonomy (NCBI): domain Eukaryota; kingdom Metazoa; phylum Arthropoda; class Insecta; order Diptera; family Asilidae; genus Dioctria; species Dioctria linearis. The sequence continues at coordinate 61,918 of CAWVNZ010000623.1, forward strand.
ATTTTTTGAATAATTTACTATAGAAAAGGCAATCCCTGGCGCACTTAAAATTTGCGACAGTAAAAAATTATTTTTTGAATAATTTACTATAGAAAAGGCAATCCCTGGCGTAATTAAAATTTGCGACAGTAGAAAATTATTTTTTGAATAATTTACTATAGAAAAGGCAATCCCTGGCGCAATTAAAATTTGCGACAGTATAAAATTTTTTTTTGAATAATTTACTATAGAAAAGGCAATCCCTGGCGTAATTAAAATTTGCGACAGTATAAAATTATTTTTTGAATAATTTACTATAGAAAAGGCAATCCCTGGCGCACTTAAAATTTGCGACAGTAAAAAATTATTTTTTGCAAAGTTTACTATAGAAAAGGCAATCCCTGGCGCAATTAAAATTTGCGACAGTAAAAAATTATTTTTTGCAAAATTTACTATAGAAAAGGCAATCCCTGGTGGATTTGAAATTTGCGACAGTAAAAAATATTTTTTTTTGCAAAATTTACTATAGAAAAGGCAATCCCTGGCGTAATTAAAATTTGCGACAATAGAAAATTATTTTTTGAATAATTTACTATAGAAAAGGCAATCCCTGGCGCAATTAAAATTTGTGACAGTAGAAAATTATTTTTTGAATAATTTACTATAGAAAAGGCAATCCCTGGCGTAATTAAAATTTGCGACAGTAGAAAATTATTTTTTGAATAATTTACTATAGAAGAGGCAATCCCTGGCGCACTTAAAATTTGCGACAGTAAAAAATTATTTTTTGAATAATTTACTATAGAAAAGGCAATCCCTGGCGCAATTACAATTTGCGACGGTTGAAAATTATTTTTTCAATAATTTACTATAGAAAAGGCAATCCCTGGCGCAATTAAAATTTGCGACAGTAAAAAATTATTTTTTGAATAATTTACTATAGAAAAGGCAATCCCTGGCGCAATTACAATTTGCGACGGTTGAAAATTATTTTTTCAATAATTTACTATAGAAAAGGCAATCCCTGGCGCAATTAAAATTTGCGACAGTAAAAAATTATTTTTTGAATAATTTACTATAGAAAAGGCAATCCCTGGCGTAATTAAAATTTGCGACAGTAGAAAATTATTTTTTGAATAATTTACTATAGAAAAGGCAATCCCTGGCGCACTTAAAATTTGCGACAGTAAAAAATTATTTTTTGAATAATTTACTATAGAAAAGGCAATCCCTGGTGCAATTACAATTTGCGACAGTTGAAAATTATTTTTTCAATAATTTACTATAGAAAAGGCAATCCCTGGCGCAATTAAAATTTGCGACAGTAAAAAATTATTTTTTGAATAATTTACTATAGAAAAGGCAATCCCTGGCGCACTTAAAATTTGCGACAGTAAAAAATTATTTTTTGCAAAATTTACTATAGAAAAGGCAATCCCTGGCGTAATTAAAATTTGCGACAGTAAAAAATTATTTTTTGAATAATTTACTATAGAAAAGGCAATCCCTGGCGTATTTAAAATTTGCGACAGTAAAAAATTATTTTTTGAATAATTTACTATAGAAAAGGCAATCCCTGGCGCACTTAAAATTTGCGACAGTAAAAAATTATTTTTTGAATAATTTACTATAGAAAAGGCAATCCCTGGCGTAATTAAAATTTGCGACAGTAGAAAATTATTTTTTGAATAATTTTCTATAGAAAAGGCAATCCCTGGCGCAATTAAAATTTGCGACAGTATAAAATTTTTTTTTTGAATAATTTACTATAGAAAAGGCAATCCCTGGCGTAATTAAAATTTGCGACAGTATGAAATTATTTTTTGAATAATTTACTATAGAAAAGGCAATCCCTGGCGCACTTAAAATTTGCGACAGTAAAAAATTATTTTTTGCAAAGTTTACTATAGAAAAGGCAATCCCTGGCGCAATTAAAATTTGCGACAGTAAAAAATTATTTTTTGCAAAATTTACTATAGAAAAGGCAATCCCTGGTGGATTTGAAATTTGCGACAGTAAAAAATATTTTTTTTTGCAAAATTTACTATAGAAAAGGCAATCCCTGGCGTAATTAAAATTTGCGACAATAGAAAATTATTTTTTGAATAATTTACTATAGAAAAGGCAATCCCTGGCGCAATTAAAATTTGTGACAGTAGAAAATTATTTTTTGAATAATTTACTATAGAAAAGGCAATCCCTGGCGTAATTAAAATTTGCGACAGTAGAAAATTATTTTTTGAATAATTTACTATAGAAGAGGCAATCCCTGGCGCACTTAAAATTTGCGACAGTAAAAAATTATTTTTTGAATAATTTACTATAGAAAAGGCAATCCCTGGCGCAATTACAATTTGCGACGGTTGAAAATTATTTTTTCAATAATTTACTATAGAAAAGGCAATCCCTGGCGCAATTAAAATTTGCGACAGTAAAAAATTATTTTTTGAATAATTTACTATAGAAAAGGCAATCCCTGCCGCACTTAAAATTTGCGACAGTAAAAAATTATTTTTTGCAAAATTTACTATAGAAAAGGCAATCCCTGGCGTAATTAAAATTTGCGACAGTAAAAAATTATTTTTTGAATAATTTACTATAGAAAAGGCAATCCCTGGCGTATTTAAAATTTGCGACAGTAAAAAATTATTTTTTGAATAATTTACTATAGAAAAGGCAATCCCTGGCGTATTTAAAATTTGCGACAGTAAAAAATTATTTTTTGAATAATTTACTATAGAAAAGGCAATCCCTGGCACACTTAAAATTTGCGACAGTAAAAAATTATTTTTTGAATAATTTACTATAGAAAAGGCAATCCCTGGCGTAATTAAAATTTGCGACAGTTGAAAATTATTTTTTGAATAATTTACTATAGAAAAGGCAATCCCTGGCGTAATTAAAATTTGCGACAGTATAAAATAATTTTTTGAATAATTTACTATAGAAAAGGTAATCCCTGGCGTAATTAAAATTTGCGACAGTAAAAAATTATTTTTTGAATAATTTACTATAGAAAAGGCAATCCCTGGCGTAATTAAAATTTGCGACAGTTGAAAAATATTTTTTGAATAATTTACTATAGAAAAGGCAATCCCTGGCGTAATTAAAATTTGCGACAGTTGAAAATTATTTTTTGAATAATTTACTATAGAAAAGGCAATCCCTGGGATATTTAAAATTTGCGACAGTAAAAAATTATTTTTTGAATAATTTACTATAGAAAAGGCAATCCCTGGCGTAATTAAAATTTGCGACAGTAGAAAATTATTTTTTGAATAATTTACTATAGAAAAGGCAATCCCTGGCGCAATTAAAATTTGCGACAGTAGAAAATTATTTTTTGAATAATTTACTATAGAAAAGGCAATCCCTGGCGTAATTAAAATTTGCGACAGTATAAAATTATTTTTTGAATAATTTACTATAGAAAAGGCAATCCCTGGCGTATTTAAAATTTGCGACAGTAGAAAATTATTTTTTGAATAATTTACTATAGAAAAGGCAATCCCTGGCGCACTTAAAATTTGCGACAGTAAAAAATTATTTTTTGAATAATTTACTATAGTAAAGGCAATCCCTGGCGTAATTAAAATTTGCGACAGTTGAAAATTATTTTTTGAATAATTTACTATAGAAAAGGCAATCCCTGGCGTAATTAAAATTTGCGACAGTATAAAATTATTTTTTGAATAATTTACTATAGAAAAGGCAATCCCTGGCGTAATTAAAATTTGCGACAGTAAAAACTTATTTTTTGAATAATTTACTATAGAAAAGGCAATCCCTGGCGTATTTAAAATTTGCGACAGTAGAAAATTATTTTTTGAATAATTTACTATAGAAAAGGCAATCCCTGGCGCACTTAAAATTTGCGACAGTAAAAAATTATTTTTTGAATAATTTACTATAGAAAAGGCAATCCCTGGCGTAATTAAAATTTGCGAGAGTAGAAAATTATTTTTTGAATAATTTACTATAGAAAAGGCAATCCCTGGCGCAATTAAATTTTGCGACAGTATAAAATTTTTTTTTGAATAATTTACTATAGAAAAGGCAATCCCTGGCGTAATTAAAATTTGCGACAGTATAAAATTATTTTTTGAATAATTTACTATAGAAAAGGCAATCCCTGGCGCAATTAAAATTTGCGACAGTAAAAAATTATTTTTTGCAAAATTTACTGTAGAAAAGGTAATCCCTGGTGGATTTGAAATTTGCGACAGTAAAAAATATTTTTTTTTGCAAAATTTACTATAGAAAAGGCAATCCCTGGCGTAATTAAAATTTGCGACAATAGAAAATAATTTTTTGAATAATTTACTATAGAAAAGGCAATCCCTGGCGCAATTAAAATTAGTGACAGTAGAAAATTATTTTTTGAATAATTTACTATAGAAAAGGCAATCCCTGGCGTAATTAAAATTTGCGACAGTAGAAAATTATTTTTTGAATAATTTACTATAGAAAAGGCAATCCCTGGCGCACTTAAAATTTGCGACAGTAAAAAATTATTTTTTGAATAATTTACTATAGAAAAGGCAATCCCTGGCGCAATTACAATTTGCGACAGTTGAAAATTATTTTTTCAATAATTTACTATAGAAAAGGCAATCCCTGGCGCAATTAAAATTTGCGACAGTAAAAAATTATTTTTTGATTAATTTACTATAGAAAAGGCAATCCCTGGCGCACTTAAAATTTGCGACAGTAAAAAATTATTTTTTGCAAAATTTACTATAGAAAAGGCAATCCCTGGCGTAATTAAAATTTGCGACAGTAAAAAATTATTTTTTGAATAATTTACTATAGAAAAGGCAATCCCTGGCGCAATTAAAATTTGCGACAGTATAAAATTTTTTTTTGAATAATTTACTATAGAAAAGGCAATCCCTGGCGTAATTAAAATTTGCGACAGTATAAAATTATTTTTTGAATAATTTACTATAGAAAAGGCAATCCCTGGCGCAATTAAAATTTGCGACAGTATAAAATTATTTTTTGAATAATTTACTATAGAAAAGGCAATCCCTGGCGCAATTAAAATTTACGACAGTAGAAAATTATTTTTTGAATAATTTACTATAGAAAAGGCAATCCCTGG